>JAASAO010000668.1:0-49924 GCA_017311375.1 Mytilus coruscus | reverse complement strand
GAATGCTTAAAACATATCAGAACTTCAGAAAATCCTCTTCCGGCCTCCATTGCTTTGTTTACATTCCATTAAGCGTCATCAATCTTAATGGCAGATCAAACAGGCCAAGCAAATCGTATTTTTAAGAATTTCAAAATAACAAGCACCTTACGTCTTTACGCGATTTTCCCGCGAAAAAAAAACCATCCAAATTGAAAGAAAACTTTGGGAAACAAACGATAATCATGCCATATTTTTGTTCAGGAATATAAAGTAGGTTGATAAAAAACAATATACATATATTTTTCATAAAAAAATGTTGGTTCAATATAAAAAGATCGATATTCTGACCATAAGTAAATATACATGTAAAATTCCATTGATGTCAAATTGCATGGCTAATAATGAGGTTTCTTATTGAATAAACCCCCAATTTATTGCAAACTATTTCAAAGCAATATTATACAAACAAATAATATAATTGTCTTGTACTACAAAATCACCTAATTGACAGTAGAGCAATTTGATTGGATATATCGATTCAATGTGTCACGTGGTTTTCAAGCCATTAAAATTTTGTCCTGGTTCCCGGTACTGCGTTCCGGGTATTAGCTAATAGCCATACTCTGTCAGCACAAGGATAATAGTTACGCTGAACGGTGCCCACTGGTCACCTGAACAGAAACGGTTAAAATTGAGTCTATACGCGACAAAAAATAGTACATGATTTCCGGTTTAAAGTGAAAGTACGTTACTAAGGGGATACACAGTTTATTATTGCTGTTATACAATACGGATATGAGCTTAATGCAAAGTTCCGGAATAACCATATTTCAAAGGATACTGTTGAGAGAGATACAAAAAGTAAAAAATAATACACAAATAATCAATAATCATAATGACTCACTCAAACAAACAATTGAAAATGTATAGAAGATTCACCCTTTACTCTATTAATATCTTAAATTGAGTGACATGGCTTATTTTCAGAAAAAATAACCTAATGGCCTATATTGCACTCTCATGACATATAACTAAAAAGATGGTATGCCTCGAACTCAGGTACCTTAAAACTGCCATTGGTTACCTCTGGTCACCCTACACAGAAACTAATAGTGCTTACAGTTACACTGGTCATTTAATACAAATACATAGTTACTTTATTAACCTTACTCCCTTTGCAGATAAATTTACAGTGGTTCTTCTAATTACCGGACACAGATATAGATATTGAATGGCCCCCTACACAGATATTGAATTTCGTTAGATCTTGTCACCTTTTACATAATTAATTGTGGTGACCTCTGGTCACCCTACACATATATTGAATTTGGTAACCTCTGGTCACCCTTCACATATATTTAATTTACCTACAATTATAAGATACTGAATTTGGTAACCTCTTGTCAACCTTGCCACCTAAACAGATATTGAATTTTGTTACATCCTTTCACGTTTTAAATAATTAACTGTGGTGACCTCTGGTCACCCTACACATATATTGAAATTGGTTACCTATGGTCACCCAACACATGTATTGAATTCCCTAAAATTATAAGACATTGAGTTTGGTTACCTCTGGTCACCTTGGCAAGCCTTCACAGATATTGAATTTCGTTACATCTTGTCACCTTTACATAATTAATTGTGGTGACCTCTGGTCACCCCACATATATTGAACTTAGTAACCTCTGGTCACCCTTCACATTTATTGAATTTACCTACAAATCATAAGATACTGAATTTGGTAACCTCTGGTCAACTTTGCCACCCTAAACAGATATTGAATTTTGTTACATCCTTTCACGTTTTAAATAATTAACTGTGGTGACCTCTGGTCACCCTACATACATTGAAATTGGTTACCTATGGTCACCCAACACATGTATTGAATTCCCCTAAACATTATAAGATATTGAATTTGGTTACCTCTGGTCACCCCGGCAAGCCTTCACAGATATTGAATTTTGTTACATCTTGTCACCTTTTACATAATAAATTGAGGTGACCTCTGGTCACCCACACATATATTCAATTTTTATCTTTAGACACTATGCATAAATATTGAATTTAGTTACCTTTAATAACCCTACCTCTGATCACCCTACACATGTATTGAAATTGGTTACCTGTGGTCACCCTATACATATGTGAACTTTAAACACCTCAAGTGACCCTACACAAATACTGAAAGGGGTTACCTCTGGTCACCCTTCACATATTTTGAATGTGGTTACATCTAATCATACACAAATATAAAATTTGGTTAACTCTAGTCACCGTGCATAAATATTGAATTTGGTTACCTATATTTAGCCTACTTAAATATTTAATTTTGTAAACTTCGGTCACCCTACTCATATATTGAACGTGGTAACCTCTGATCAACCTACACAAATATTGAAAAAGGTAACCTTTGGTAAACCATTATATATATCGAATGTGCTTACCTCTGGTCATCCCACACAGATATTGACTATGGTTACCTCTGGTCACCCTACACAGATTTTGAACATGGTTACCTCTGGTCACCCACACAGATATTGGCTATGGTTACTTCTGGTCATCCTACACAGATATTGAAATACCTTTAGTCACCCTACAATAAATTGGCTTATGTTATCTATGGTTACAACTCATAAATAATATAATTAATATAGTAACTTCTGGTCGCTGTACACATATATTGAATTGTGTTGCCATTGTCAACAAATATATATAGCAATTGCCTTTTTGAATGTGGTTACCTCGGGTCACCATACATAGATATTAAATTATTTATCTTTAGACACCATGCATAAATATTGAATTTGGGTACCTTTATTAACCCTACTTAGATGTTTAATTTGGTAATCTCTGGTCACACTACCAAGATGTTGAATGTGATTACCTCTGGTCACCCTACACAGATATTGAATATGGTTACCTCTGGTCACCCTACAAAGATATTGAATATGGTGACCTCTGGTCACCCGACCACAATTTTGAATATGGTTACCTCTGGTCACCCCACACAGATATTGAATAAGGTAACCTCTGGTCACCTTACAAAGATATTGCATATGGTTATCTTTGGTCACCTAAAAAGATATTGAATGTGGTTACCTCTGTTCACCCTACACATATATTGACTATGGTTACCTCTAGTCACCCTACATATATTTTGAACATGGTTACCTCTGGTCACCCACACAGATATTGGCTATGGTTACCTCTGGTCATCCTACACAGATATTGAAAATGATTACCTCTGGTCAACTTTCAATAAATTGGCTTATGTTACCTATGGTTACCATTCATAAAAAATGAATTTGGTTAGCATCGGTTATCTCGGTTCACACTTTTTGCGCTACTTTTATAATTAATCTAGTAACTTCTGGTCGCTGTACACATATACTGAATTATGTTGCCATTGTCAACAAATATATATAGCAATTGGCTCTTTTTGAAAGTGATTACCTCGGGTCACCATACACAGATATAAAATTATTTATCTTTAGACACCATGCATAAATATCGTAGATTATTTTCTTCCGGCGCATTTTTCATAATTTGCAAAGATTATAATAAATGAATAGGTTAGAAATAAATCAAGAATAAAATGATTAGGATAAAATCGGCTTGCCAGAGAGTCATTTAATGCATCTACATAAATATCGGACGCTTGTATGAAATATTTTAATAAAAAAACAAGTTTGAAGCTGAATAGCATTGATGATAAAATATTCCAGAAGACATATATTGATACAATCACATATATTGACACAACGACATATTTTGTGTTGATTTGAAAAAATCCTTAAGCTCAAAAAGATTTTTACTTAATTTGAAATTAATTGTAATTGAGACGAATTCAATTTCTATTTCTTTATCAATAGGGGAGAAAAAACCATGGAAATATTGTGCAAAGCATGAAAATGGGCTAGAGATCAAGGGCATTTTGATGTGCACGATAGAAGATACTATCTGACACCAGTTGACATTAAGAATATATGTCAACGTTACAAAATGGATAAAAGGTATCAAAACAGTATCAAAAGATTTACTTAAAATATGTACTTACTACTTTGTTCTTGTCAAAATCCAAAGAAACAGGCTTTGTCTCTACGTATCCAGTCATCGAAAAATAACCATTATCCGGACTTAAGTTACCTCTGATTACTTGAACCAAATCTTTATATTGAACGTACACAGACAAAGACTTTGCTACCTCTGATAACACTTAACATATAAAGATTTTGGTAACCTCTGATTAATGAACACAGATATGGACCTGGGTCGCCACTTGTACCCTTAAATGTTTGCAGAATTTGATAATCACTTTTCACCATTTTGTTAACTCTGGCCACCTTAAACATATATATAATGATACATAGATATTGACTAGGCTACCTTAAACATACTTGTGTTTCCTATGTCTATTTTAGATATGTATATAATCTATATTCCTTTTGAAACCGTTCACATATATTGACTTTGGTTACCACTGTTCACCGCAACTTTGGTCACATCTGGACAATTTAAAAATATTATAGCTTTACACAAAGTATATCCTTGGTTCCGTCTTGTTACATCTACATACTTTGGTAAAGTTAAATGTAAAGAGCATTTGGTATTTAGTACCTTACACTTGAATTGACGTTGGTAACCTCTATCACATTCATAGATACAGACTTTTGTTTGTGGTCATTTAAACTGATGCACTGTATGCAAACCCAATGGTTCGTCTGTTTAAATCATTACTTTATATAGATATTTAGACCTTTATTCACCATTTTAATCCTTTTACCAATCTGATTGTAAACATGCACTTTACACAGTAAATGAACTTTGGTGTTTTCTGGTCAAATTATACAGATGTACTGTTGATATTGGTTCTGTACATGTCAGTACTGGTATTGATCTATGATATTTCTACAAAAGTTGGTTAAATTTTATATTTCCTCATTTGTTTTAGAATTCATCAGAATGATGCTGTAGCTGTACACGAGCTATGCACACAAATACTGAAGGAAGAGATAATTTTCTACCAAGAATTGAAAGAGTAATTATTCTTTTATAATAATGTACTTTTGTAAATTTTAATGACTGATATAAGCATAATGCTGATAAAGAGTAATTCAGAAATTACTGATTGATACCCTGTTTTGTTCTTCAGACATGACTGGATTGCCTTCTGTTCAAATGACATATTTTTTTTATAGTACTCGTCTGTCCAATTTCGAATATGATTTGTCCGTAAAATGTTTCAATGAGAGCTGTACAGATGAGTTTTCTGTAGACTGAACGTATATCTGACTTCTTATAATAGATGCTTTGTATTTTGGTTTTATCCTTTTGAGTGGTTTTAGTGCTACACTTGTTCACAAGTCATATATTTTGTCAATAGATTTTACATTTTGTCTTTTCAGTTTTAATTGAGGTTATTTAATATGAGTACAATGTAGCTAGTTTGTCGTCTTCTCTTCCATTAAATGAACATGATTTCAACATAAAATATATAATTCATACTCATACTTCTGGACATTAAATATGTAACATTTACATTGTAGGGAGTACAGCCATTACTAATCATTTACCAGAATGAAGCACAAAGAAAAGAATGATGAAACTAGCAGAAAATGTGGTGCTTTTAGATGCTACATATAAAGGTATATACTTATATATAATCATGGAAATTTCAATTTAAAATATTGATACGTTTAAAAAATTGAACTGTGTGACAATAAACTTACAACATATTTTTGGTTTGTTTAAGGATTAACTGCCTATGGTTATTCATTCTCTGCTCTTGTCGCAAGAGATGAACAGCAAGGCCAGGGCACTCCTCTTTCGTACTGTATCTCGTCAGATGATACTGGTGAAGTTGTCAAAATATTTCTGAGATCTCTGAAGACTACAGCTGAAAATCATGGATTTGATTTCTGTCCAAGGTTTGTGGGTATCAAAGTTGACAATATTTCGAATTCAATATCATTGCTTATTAACACTTTTCATTTTCGTCTTATTATTTGTTTACAATTAGTTACATTATTCGAGTCAACACCAAATCTAATATGGATATAAAAGATAAATAAAGGCCATTCAATTATATCTTTTAATTAATTTGTCTGTAAAATTACAGGTTAAACTATGACATTATTCACATATTCTTGCAGTGATAGTTATTTAACAATTGACCAATAGACAATGCTATATATGAAAGATTCATCTAAAGAAACATTTTTTCCTGCATTTCAAAATTAATACAATTAAGTTCAACAACAATTTCAGTTGAATTTTGGAAAGAATATTAGATAAATAATTTTGCATAATAATATTTATCTTATGGACTAATGAAACTTACAAAACATCAATTTCCTTAAAACTTTTGAGAGTGCTCTATGGGAAGGCCATAAAACCAAAGCATGTAAGATTCATTCATAGTCAGGTTTACATATAACATAATAATTAAAGCTTTATTGGGCTTGTTTCCAAACTTTTCAATCACAAATTGAGAATCTAATTGATATAAAAAAATAAGAATTTACATAATTTTTTACAAATTAACAAATAGTATTATAGAATAAAACCAATATGAGATAGAGATACAAATTGTTGATACTGCAGTGTTACATTTTGTTTACTAGATCTTTTATGGTAGACAGAGATACCAAATAAATCAGCGCAATAAATGAAGTATTCCCAAACA
The DNA here is from genome assembly GCA_017311375.1 of Mytilus coruscus. Classification (NCBI taxonomy): domain Eukaryota; kingdom Metazoa; phylum Mollusca; class Bivalvia; order Mytilida; family Mytilidae; genus Mytilus; species Mytilus coruscus. The sequence goes on along the minus strand of JAASAO010000668.1, from coordinate 43,254 downwards.
GCTCCGTTTTACTTTGCTGGTTTCATGTTTTACAGGTATTATATCATTCAATATATGTATCATACAATTTACCTTATTCTTTATTGGAAAAAATCAGTTATTAAATGAGAGTTATGCTGTGAAATTTCCTCTATTGAATCAATAGGTATTAATTGCATTGGATTTAACATTTTATATTTTGTTTTTGTTTATAAGCCTGAGGTCAGTTTTGATTTAATAAATCAACTCTTTCGCATTAATACTTTCATAGATCAAATCTTGTTGAAAAATAATTAGTCATGATATATTCAAGACAATATTTAATTATTATTATCAAGAAATCTTTAAGACATGAACTAAATATAAATGATTTGGTTTACAGGCTTTGTACATATTTTTGAATAAAAAGAATCTGGTGTATCAGGACCCATGCACGCACAAACCAGAAAAAAGGTTATTGACTATATCAGAACTATGAAAATATGTACCAAGGTAATCAAACGTGCTAGTTAAGACAAATAAAATATAATGAACCTATGATACCACAGTGAAATAGAATAATTTTCAGATTGGTCAATAATTTTGAGTTGGTCCTGACAAATTCAAATAATGTATTCGAATATTAATTATGCACTAGGTGAATGTTAATTTACATAGTATAACTGGACCTGATTCTGAAAAAAAAAAATACAACAGTCTTGTATGCAGAGGATGTGAAACATTGTTTTTAAAAATTAATCACGAGTTTGTTGCCTCACAATGAAATACGATTGGTTATTGATATGTTAATATTATAAGAAAAACCCTGTAGAAATGAGACATCAGTGGGATGGATCTTTTCTCTTTTCCAATATTGTAATTGTTTTAATATCAAAAGATGATAAATCATATCAACAAGATTTTCAAAATGAGTCAATTAAAACGCAAAAATAATAATAATAAAAATACAATCAATGAATTTTGGTTGATAAAAGATAAAAAGAAAAAAAACAAAAACATATAGCAATGAATCTCTATTGAATTATATCAGTAAAATAATTTAGAAAGTACAAAGAGTTGCTTAATGCGATTTAAAGATCTTACCTATAAATGTACAATGCTTATGAGTACATGCGTGTTTAATCTATAAATTCTGTTTCTATACTCAAAAGAAATGTGTCAATATAATTTTCATCAGAAAGAAGACTTTTCTCAAAAGTTCAAATGTTGCAAGAGAAGATGCCTTCCAAACAAATAACAGACTACTTGTTAGACAACTGGTGTACTGATGGAAGACATTTGTTTTATGAAGATCAAGATACAAATAACTTAGCTGAAAGGTTATTAATACATTTTATTACTATACACCTTATATATTACAAGATCAAAATTTTAAGCATCATCTAATTATTATCTGTTTGATAATAGTAACTAAGTATATTTTATTTTGGGGATAAATTTTCTGAACTGTCTCTGTTTTATGACCTGAAGTATAAAAAGTGTTACACTTTGTCCAAATCCTACTTCTTCGTGGGTAACCAACGACTTAAAATGATATAAACTAAACAATTTTTAACTATACGGAGAGATTATTGCCGTTCTTTCATGAAAGGGTTATGCAAATTTAATACAAATATCATAATCGTCAATGCAAGTCGATAATTACATAAAGCAGACAAAATGAAAATGTAGTCTAGCAAAACCTGATGTTTATGAGAACATTAAAACAAAAATATAATGCTACTTATAACATTCAAATGTATACACATTAAAATTTTATGTACTTTCTATTTGTACATTCAACCATAAATCATAAATTCAAAGTCATTAACATTTTGTCATTTTCAGGTTTTTCCTGGGCATGAAATACCATTTCCTTGGTGGGTATGCCAATAGCAGAGTAGAGGACTTACTAATCCTACTCCATGGAAAGTAACTATGTTTATGAGTAAGTAAGTTTAAATTTGTCACAATCCTGTTCTTCTTATCGTTCACTTGAATCGTTTGAAATTAAAAGATCATTTCAATTTAAGATGCAAATACATTGAATATTAAATACTGTGAATTCAATTTTTAAGAAATAATTTATTAATAGATCTTTGAATTATGTTTTCATAATCAAAAATAAATATAAAAACATCGTAATTTTAGCTATCTAGATGAACCTCTGAAAATATGGGAGGACAAAGGGAAGAAAAAGTAAATTGACAGCAGAGAATATGCTCAAGGCAGGACTCGACCAAACTGTGCAATGGACTTCATCCACAGAATGCACTGTTCCATTACAGACAGCATTTGGGACGATTCATAATGTGGACATTGTCAATGTAGTGTGCAATTGTCCAGCTGCAACAACAAGAGGTAAGTTTTTTTTTTATTATCTTAAGTCAGTTCAACAATTTTTAAAAGTACACCATCAAGTATGAATTGTTGAAATCAAGATTATTAATTTCGGGTGCCGTATATGTCCCGAAATGCTTACCCTACTGAAGCACCTAATTTTACTTCAGGTTTTTTAGTAGAGTTCGTGTTGTTTATTTTTTTTTTTTACTGTTGTTGTAAATGTCTTTTGGTTTTATGAGTCTCCTCGGTTTTGATTGTTTTTGTCTTCCAACAAGGCGTTTTCAACCGTCATCAGGTTATACAAGTGCAAATAATCATTTGCCTCATCAAATTTTCTAAAACATTGCGATCCAATTTAAGTAAATCTTTACTGAATGTTCATTAGTGGTTTTGTTTAAAGTTTGTACAATTGAAAGTAAACCATAAGTGTACAATGCAGTTATTTATGTTCCATTCTCTACTATTTTTCAGGAATGTAAGCATGTTCATTTAGCTGAATTGATTGCTTCTAAAAGGAACATTGACCTCACTGTAGAGCGCAGATCAGAAGCAATGGATGTATTTAATGCAGAACAATATTTTTATGACAGAGATACCAACCAGGTAGAGGTTTTGTCCAGATTGGGAAATGTATCAGTTGTTAATTTGACCTCATTCAAATGTACATGTTTTGCCAATAGCCATGGTATACATTGTGTTTGTGTGATGGTACCTAAATGGTAGTTCCATCACCTTACATACAGTCTACCTCAATTGATGAAACAAGACAACAATTAAAGGAAGACAAAGAAACAACCGACCAGGCTATTAAAAGAAAAATTGAGGAAATCAATATATATGTAAACAATAAAATTTCCAGACAATTGACGTGAAAAAGAAAACTATTTTACAAGCACTCACAACGGCATTACATATTTGTAAGACAACCAACTTTTCCAAAACAACAAGAAAGCGAAAGCAACAACCGCTGTTTCCAAGCAGAAAATCCAAAAGTTCAAAAACTGATCATGACTATTCAGTAAGCCGATGTGTGTTCTGAAAATACGGGGGCGTAAAGTTAATGATGATGGCAGTTTCAAATCTACCCACAGAAAGAAAGACTCCAATCGTAAACCATTTCAATGAAAAAAATAATGAAATATTATATTGATTTTGAAAAACTGCTTTTTCTTGATATTCATTCAAAAATTTTATATGTTACATTGGTGCCTAAAGGCTTTAAAAGTAGGACATATACAGTTTGCTCTTGAAATGTTTTGCAAAGATACTGATGTTACCAAATGTATATAATTTAATTTAACAAATACCTATTCCTAAAGAAGATTTTGTCAAGCAGATACATTGGCTAATTATTACATTGGACTAGGTCTGTTTGCTGTCTCAAGTAGGTAATATTTTTTAAGCAAATGATCAAATATGTATTAAGTTACGATAATACGTGTGATGTGTCTAATAAATCATTACCTGGCAGCATTGTCTCTATTGTCTTCCAAAAGGCCTCAAAAACTTTCCCATGCATTGCCTTGTTAACATTTGTTTTATTTAGTTCGCCTATAACATGGCCAATAATTTCTCTGCAAATATAAGTTAAGACAGCAATTTTATTATTACAGGACATTTCTTTACCTACATAATTTTATATAATGACACCATTTTAATTCTTCTAGTTTTAATAAGAATCATTTAATTTAAACAAAGACTTTACAAGAATGCATTTTATTTTATTGACTTAAATATTCTTTTTAAAATGTTTTAATATGTTGGTACTATAATGCTTAATTTATGTCATTAATAACAAAAATTGTATTCAATAATTTCAAATGTTTCCTAGCTACAATAAAATAGAGCATGTTAAACCGTTGAAAAATAATTGAGAATAGCAATGTTATACATAGCAACAATTAAACATAGGACCAAGTCGAATTGTAAGGCCAAATTAAATAGTAATTTGTACATCAATAATTATAAGTCAATTGTTCTACCTAGCTTTCCGATAAAATGTAGTGCGGATTGTTTCAAGTTTATGACCAGTAAGAGGTAGATTGTATATGAATTTATAGTTAGTATTCTAACGATGCTATTAATTTTAAAATGATTGATTGCATGTCAGTTTGCTTTGATAAGGTTATTATTTAGTACACAGAGAAATATGAAACTTGCACAACCTTGAGTTGTTTTTACGTTTTGGTCGGGTTGTTGTCTCTTTGACATATTCCCCGTGTCCATATAGTTATATTCAAACAAAATCCATTTTTGAACAGCTGGTAGTATGTTTGTGTTTGAATCATGTTTTTTTAATTACTTATGATGTGTCATATCTCTGTATATTAAAATGATAACTACACATGTCCATTCGCAATTAACACAATTGTTCATTTTCTATATATACATTTGTAGACCTCGAGTGCAAAAAGATAGATTGCATTATAGACTTGATTATGAATTTATAATGATCTGAATTTTGTTACAAATTTAGTCTAGAATAATTATTGAAACAGATACGCAATTAATTGAATAGATGAGAATACTCAGTTTATAATTGATTGTTTAGAAGATGAATACATTATGATCATGGTATTTGGAAAATGTATGTTTTATATATTTCATGTTAATCTAGATGTTTGCATTTTCTATTGTGTATTTTATTCCATACTCTTAGTATGTAATAAAGATGTCAAGAAGACGATTGCTTTTGTAGCCATTATAGATCCAATGTTCGTAAAATCTGAACAATTGAATTCTTTTTTTTATTTTTTTTGCCCAGCTTTGTCAGTTTTTTCTCCAAATTTCAGTTTGATTGTTCCTTTCGATCCATTCACCATTCCTTACCTACTACTGTATGAATGCTTTTAAAAAAACACGAGATCATCAATTTATGTGTTTTAACCAGCATAAACTGTTTTTGAGAATCAAGTGTATTCACTAATATACAATAAAATTCTATAGTCTTGCTGAACCAGTAATGCACATCAAACCTGTTCTTGTTCTTTTTTCCTTCTCTTCGATTGTCTTACATTTCCTACAAATGATAAAAAACATAACATGACTTATGTTTGGATGACCAGAGGTTAACAAATTCGAAATCTGCATAAGGTGACCTGAGGTAACCAAATCCAATATCTGCATAAAGTGACCAGAGGTAACCAAATCCAATATCTGCATTAGGTGACCAGATATAACTAAATCCAATATCTGCATAAAGTAACCAGAGGTAACCAAATTTAATATCTTCATAAGGTGACCAGAGGTCCTCAAATCCAATATATGCATAAGGTGACCAGATATTTAACAAATCTAATTTCTTCATAGGCTGACCAGAGGTCCCCAAATCCAATATCTGCATAAGGTGACCAGAGGTCCCCAAATCCAATATCTGCATAAGGTGACCACAGGTCCCCAAATCCAATATCTGCATAAGGTGGCCAGTGGTCCTCAAATCCAATATCTGCATAAGGTGATCAGATATTTAACAAATCCAATTTCTTCATAGGGTGACCAGAGGTCCATAAATCAGATATCTGCATAAGGTGACCAGAGGTCCCCAAATCCAATATCTGCATAAGGTGACCAGAGGTCCCCAAATCCAATATCTGCGTAAGGTGACCAGAGGTCCCCAAATCAGATATCTGCATAGGTGACCAGAGGTCCCCAAATCCAATATCTGCATAAGGTGACCACAGGTCCCCAAATCCAATATCTGCATAGGTGACCAGAGGTCCCCAAATTCAATATCTGCATAAGGTGACCAAATATAACCAAATCCAATATCTGCATAAGGTGACCAGATATATAACAAATCCAATTTCTTCATAGGGTGACCAGAGGTCCCCAAATCGAATATCTGCATAAGGTGACCAGATGTCCCAAAATCCAATATCTGCATAAGATGACCAGAGGTCCCCAAATCCAATATCTGCATAAGGTGACCAGAGGTCCCCAAATCCAATATCTGCATAAGGTGACCAGAGGTCCCCAAATTCAATATCTGCATAAGGTGACCAGAGGTGACCAAATTTAATATCTTCATAAGGTGACCAGAGGTAACCAAATCCAATATCTGCATAAGGTGACCAGAGGTAACTAAATCCAGTATCTGCATTAGCTGACCAATGGTAACCCGATTCCATATTATGTTAAGATGACTAGAGGTAATCTGATACCATATCTGATAAAGTTGATCACATATAGCCAATTAAATATTTTTCTAAGTTAATCCAAAAAGAAAAAGATTTTTTTCAATTAAACCTAAGTAGCGATTTTAAAGCTATCGATAACAAGTTTTAAGTTTAAATAGAAATTTAGTTTCAGTATCATCCGCAACAACAAGAGGTAAGTTTTTTTTTATTATCTTAAGTCAGTGCAACAATTTTTAAAAGTACACCATCAAGTATGAATTGTTGAAATCAAGATTATTAATTTCGGGTGCCGTATATGTCCCGGAAATGCTTACCCTACTGAAGCACCTAATTTTACTTCAGGTTTTTTAGTAGAGTTCGTGTTGTTTATTTTTTTTTTTTACTGTTGTTGTAAATGTCTTTTGGTTTTATGAGTCTCCTCGGTTTTGATTGTTTTTGTCTTCCAACAAGGCGTTTTCAACCGTCATCAGGTTATACAAGTGCAAATAATCATTTGCCTCATCAAATTTTCTAAAACATTGCGATCCAATTTAAGTAAATCTTTACTGAATGTTCATTAGTGGTTTTGTTTAAAGTTTGTACAATTGAAAGTAAACCATAAGTGTACAATGCAGTTATTTATGTTCCATTCTCTACTATTTTTCAGGAATGTGTAAGCATGTTCATTTAGCTGAATTGATTGCTTCTAAAAGGAACATCGACCTCACTGTAGAGCGCAGATCAGAAGCAATGGATGTATTTAATGCAGAACAATATTTTTATGACAGAGATAACAACCAGGTAGAGGTTTTGTCCAGATTGGGAAATGTATCAGTTGTTAATTTGACCTCATTCAAATGTACATGTTTTGCCAATAGCCATGGTATACATTGTGTTTGTGTGATGGTAGCTAAAATGGTAGTTCCATCACCTTACATACAGTCTACCTCAATTGATGAAACAAGACAACAATTAAAGGAAGACAAAGAAACAACCGACCAGGCTATTAAAAGAAAAATTGAGGAAATCAATATATATGTAAACAATAAAAATTTCCAGACAATTGACGTGAAAAAAAAAGAAAACTATTTTACAAGCACTCACAACGGCATTACATATTTGTAAGACAACCAACTTTTCCAAAACAACAAGAAAGCGAAAGCAACAACCGCTGTTTCCAAGCAGAAAATCCAAATGTTCAAAAACTGATCATGACTATTCAGTAAGCCGATGTGTTCTGAAAATACGGGGCGTAAAGTTAATGATGATGGCAGTTTCAAATCTACCCACAGAAAGAAAGACTCCAATCGTAAACCATTTCAATGAAAAAATAATGAAATATTATATTGATTTTGAAAACTGCTTTTCTTGATATTCATTCAAAATTTTATATGTTACATTGGTGCCTAAAGGCTTTAAAAGTAGGACATATACAGTTTGCTCTTGAAATGTTTTGCAAAGATACTGATGTTACCAAATGTATATAATTTAATTTAACAAATACCTATTCCTAAAGAAGATTTTGTCAAGCAGATACATTGGCTAATTATTACATTGGACTAGGTCTGTTTGCTGTCTCAAGTAGGTAATATTTTTTAAGCAAATGATCAAATATGTATTAAGTTACGATAATACGTGTGATGTGTCTAATAAATCATTACCTGGCAGCATTGTCTCTATTGTCTTCAAAAGGCCTCAAAAACTTTCCCATGCATTGCCTTGTTAACATTTGTTTTATTTAGTTCGCCTATAACATGGCCAATAATTTCTCTGCAAATATAAGTTAAGACAGCAATTTTATTATTACAGGACATTTCTTTACCTACATAATTTTATATAATGACACCATTTTAATTCTTCTAGTTTTAATAAGAATCATTTAATTTAAACAAAGACTTTACAAGAATGCATTTTATTTTATTGACTTAAATATTCTTTTAAAATGTTTTAATATGTTGGTACTATAATGCTTAATTTATGTCATTAATAACAAAATTGTATTCAATAATTTCAAATGTTTCCTAGCTACAATAAAATAGAGCATGTTAAACCGTTGAAAAATAATTGAGAATAGCAATGTTATACATAGCAACAATTAAACATAGGACCAAGTCGAATTGTAAGGCCAAATTAAATAGTAATTTGTACATCAATAATTATAAGTCAATTGTTCTACCTAGCTTTCCGATAAAAATGTAGTGTGGATTGTTTCAAGTTTATGACCAGTAAGAGGTAGATTGTATATGAATTTATAGTTAGTATTCTAACGATGCTATTAATTTTAAAATGATTGATTGCATGTCAGTTTGCTTTGATAAGGTTATTATTTAGTACACAGAGAAATATGAAACTTGCACAACCTTGAGTTGTTTTTTACGTTTTGGTCGGGTTGTTGTCTCTTTGACATATTCCCCGTGTCCATATAGTTATATTCAAACAAAATCTATTTTTGAACAGCTGGTAGTATGTTTGTGTTTGAATCATGTTTTTTTAATTACTTATGATGTGTCATATCTCTGTATATTAAAATGATAACTACATTTCCATTCGCAATTAACACAATTGTTCATTTTCTATATATACATTTGTAGACCTCGAGTGCAAAAGATAGATTGCATTATAGACTTGATTATGAATTTATAATGATCTGAATTTTGTTACAAATTTAGTCTAGAATAATTATTGAAACAGATACGCAATTAATTGAATAGATGAGAATACTCAGTTTATAATTGATTGTTTAGAAGATGAATACATTATGATCATGGTATTTGGAAAATGTATGTTTTATATATTTCATGTTAATCTAGATGTTTGCATTTTCTATTGTGTATTTTATTCCATACTCTTAGTATGTAATAAAGATGTCAAGAAGACGATTGCTTTTGTAGCCATTATAGATCCAATGTTCGTAAAATCTGAACAATTGAATTCCCCTCAAACACTTACTTAGTTTTTTCAATGTCACCCTTTTTTTGGGCAGATGCCCCTTTCATTTTTCGGCATACAGCCTTTTGGTTGCTTCTTTATCGACAAGAGCCTCGGTTAAAGTATTTAAGGATTGTACTTGATAGTCAAGATCACCTGAAAATGAAATGAGATACAGTTGTGATCTTTTCTTGCAGTTAAGCTAATAAATATATGTAATAAGACATATAAAGCACCGTTATGAAAGATCTTACAACTTAAAAAATGTCTTACAGATTGGAAAAGCGACATGTATATGATTCACAGTAGACATATGATTTCTAATGATACAGTTATATACCAAGGGATCCTAAACTCAAGCATGAACAATATTATGGGCACCACATAATGAGCTGGATCTGCTAACCATTCTAGATAACCTGAGACCACCTTGGTTTTGGTGGGGTTTATGTTGCTCAGTTTTATTTTTCTATATTGAATTATAATGATTGAGTTTTGACTTTCCATCTTTTTTTATTTTTGCCCAGCTTTGTCAGTTTTTTCTCCAAATTTCAGTTTGATTGTTCCTTTCGATCCATTCACCATTCCTTACCTACTACTGTATGAATGCTTTTAAAAAACACGAGATCATCAATTTATGTGTTTTAACCAGCATCAACAGTTTTGAGAATCAAGTGTATTCACTAATATACAATAAAATTCTATAGTCTTGCTGAACCAGTAATGCACATCAAACCTGTTCTTGTTCTTTTTTCCTTCTCTTCGATTGTCTTACATTTCCTACAAATGATAAAAAACATAACATGACTTATGTTTGGATGACCAGGGGTTAACAAATTCGAAATCTGCATAAGGTGACCTGAGGTAACTAAATCCAATATCTGCATAAAGTGACCAGAGGTAACCAAATCCAATATCTGCATTAGGTGACCAGATATAACTAAATCCAATATCTGCATAAAGTAACCAGAGGTAACCAAATTTAATATCTTCATAAGGTGACCAGAGGTCCTCAAATCCAATATATGCATAAGGTGACCAGATATTTAACAAATCTAATTTCTTCATAGGCTGACCAGAGGTCCCCAAATCCAATATCTGCATAAGGTGACCAGAGGTCCCCAAATCCAATATCTGCATAAGGTGACCACAGGTCCCCAAATCCAATATCTGCATAAGGTGGCCAGTGGTCCTCAAATCCAATATCTGCATAAGGTGATCAGATATTTAACAAATCCAATTTCTTCATAGGGTGACCAGAGGTCCATAAATCAGATATCTGCATAAGGTGACCAGAGGTCCCCAAATCCAATATCTGCATAAGGTGACCAGAGGTCCCCAAATCCAATATCTGCGTAGGTGACCAGAGGTCCCCAAATCAGATATCTGCATAAGGTGACCAGAGGTCCCCAAATCCAATATCTGCATAAGGTGACCACAGGTCCCCAAATCCAATATCTGCATAAGGTGACCAGAGGTCCCCAAATTCAATATCTGCATAAGGTGACCAAATATAACCAAATCCAATATCTGCATAAGGTGACCAGATATATAACAAATCCAATTTCTTCATAGGGTGACCAGAGGTCCCCAAATCGAATATCTGCATAAGGTGACCAGATGTCCCAAAATCCAATATCTGCATAAGATGACCAGAGGTCCCCAAATCCAATATCTGCATAAGGTGACCAGAGGTCCCCAAATCCAATATCTGCATAAGGTGACCAGAGGTCCCCAAATTCAATATCTGCATAAGGTGACCAGAGGTGACCAAATTTAATATCTGCATAAGGTGACCAGAGGTGACCAAATTTAATATCTTCATAAGGTGACCAGAGGTAACCAAATCCAATATCTGCATAAGGTGACCAGAGGTAACTAAATCCAGTATCTGCATTAGCTGACCAATGGTAACCCGATTCCATATTATGTTAAGATGACTAGAGGTAATCTGATACCATATCTGATAAAGTTGATCACATATAGCCAATTAAATATTTTTCTAAGTTAATCCAAAAAGAAAAAGATTTTTTTCAATTAAACCTAAGTAGCGATTTTAAAGCTATCGATAACAAGTTTTAAGTTTAAATAGAAATTTAGTTTCAGTATCATATAGACTTAATGAACCTATCCTTCATACTAAAAAAAATGATAAAATAAATACATACCACTTTCATCTACATTTTCTGTTGACTTCTGAAAAAGAAGTTAAATATTAAATAATCGTATAGGAAATCAACTGATTTATCCAAAGGATCTAATGAAGATACGTATAAATTGACTTAATTATCGATTGTAAATGCTCTTGACAACGTAAGCAAGTTAAATTATTTTCTAAGATTTATTTTAAATGATCATGGAAGATAATGTTCATTCTTTCTGTTCAGTGTTACTAATATAGTATATGTAATGTTATAGTATTCTATATTTTTGCTGAACCAATGATATATACAAACCTGTTCTTCTTTTTTCACCCTCTTCAAATTTCTTACATTTTCTACAAATGATAAAAAAACTTAACATTTAAAAAAGAAATTGTGGTGTAATTGCAAATGAGAAAACTAACGGCCTGATTGATGTCCAAATAAATGAACGAAAAACAAATATGTAATACAGCAGCAAACGACAACCATTGAATAACATGCTTCTGACTTGGGACAGGCACATACATACATAATGTGTCAGGTTAAACATGTTAGTGGGATCCCAACCCTCCCCTAACCTGGGACAGTGGTGAAATAGTACAACATAAGAACGAACTATAAAAATCAGTTGGAAAAGGTTTAACTCAACAGATGGATACAACAGGGACCTATATTAACAGTTAATATAGGTCCCTGGATCTAAATAGAAAAACATCTAACAAAAAGAGTGAAAATGGCTCGGCACTATACATCCCAACAACAAAAGACAATTTGTACAGATCTGAGAGTACTCACTTGTTCAAAGCCAACAACAACTAATAAAACAATCATACATCTAAGACTACATATGACCAATTCTTGTAAATTTTAATGACCAGTGAATAACAAAATTCGAAATCTGCAAAAGGTGCCAAGAGAATTCAAATAACAACAGAAAGTGACCAAAGATAACTTAATATAATATCTGCTTTAGGTAACCAAGTCTAATAACTGCATTAGGTGACCAGTGGTAACACAATTCTATATCATTTTAAGGTTACTTAGGGTACTCAAATACCATATCTGGTAAAGTTAACCACAAGTAGCCGACTAAATATACCAAAAAAATTAACTTTTCAATCAAACCGAAGTAGCCATTTTACAGCTATCGATAACAAGTTTTAAGTTCAAATAGAATAATAGTTTCAGTATCATACACTTGATGTACTTATCCATCATATATAAAATTATATATAACAAATAAAATGCATACATACCACTTTCATCTACATTTGCTGAGGACTTCTGAAAATGAAGATAAATATATGATATTTATTAGTAAATTCAATTTTATTTATCCAAAACTATCTTATGAGGATAAGTAAAATTGACTAAATTATCAACTGTCAATGCACTGGCAATGTTTGCAAGGTCAATGATTTTCTAAGATTTGTTTTTAATAGATCAGGATAGACAATTTTCATTCTGTTGAGTGTTATTAATATTTTAAATGTAATATGCAAAAAAAAATCTATAGTCTTGCTGAACCAGTAATGCATATTAAACCTGTTCTTGTTCTTTATTTCCTGTCTTCGATTGTCTTACAATTCTACAAATGATAAAAACATAACATGACTTATGTTTTGATGACCAGAGGTAACCAAATCTGAAATCAGCATAAGGTGACCAAAGGTAACCAAATCCAATATATACATACGGTGATAATAGGTCACCAAATCTAATATTAACATACGGTGGCCATAGGTCACCAAATCTAATATTAACATGAGGTGACCAGAGAGTCACCTCTTCTAATATTTACATAAGGTGACCAGAAGTCACCAAATCCAATATTTACATAAGGTGACCAGAAGTTACCCCATTCTAGCATATTAAGGCCAACAGAGGTTAACAAATCCCATTTCTAGTTAAGATGACCACATGTAATCAAATTAAATATTTGTGTAAGGTAATCAAGAAACAAAAATGATTTGTTCAATCAAGCCTAAGTGGCCATTTACCAAAAACGATTGCAAGTTTTAAGTTCAAAAGAATAATAGTTGCAGCATTATATAAACATAGTGTATGTTTCCATCATATTAAAGGTTTGACACAATATATTAAATGCATATACCACTCTCATCTACATTTTCTGAGGACTTCTGAAAAGAAGATAAATATATGATAATTGTATTAGTAAATTCAATTTTATTTATCCAAAAGTATCTTATGAGGATCAGCATTATCTTACTTAATTATCAACTGTCAATGCTCTTGGCAATGTTTGAAAGATCAAGGATTTTCTTAGATTTGTTTGTAGATGATCATGAAAGATAATGTCAATTGTGTAAAGTTTTATCGGTATATTAAACTTAATGTAATAATATTTTTTATCCTTGTTGAACCCATAATGTATATCAAACCTGTTCTTCTTTTTTCTCTTTCTTTCATTGTCTCAAACTTTCCAAAATGATATGAAAACATCAACTAGTTGTATGTAAATGTTAATTACCAGGGATAACCAAATCTGAAGTCTGCATAAGGTGACCTGAGGTAACCAAATCCAATATAAACATAAGGTGACCAGAGATAACCAAATCCAATATAAACATAAGGTGACCAGAGATAACCAAATCCAATATTAACATAAGGTGACCAGAGGTCACAAAATCTAATATATGAATAAGGTGACCAGAGGTAACCAAATCCAATATTAACATAAGGTGACCAGAGGTCACCAAATCAAATATATGAATAAGGTGACCAGAAGTTACCCCATTCTAGCATGTTAAGGCCACCAGAGGTATCAAATCCAATTTCTGGTTAAGATGACCACGTGTAATCAAATTAAATATTTGTGTAAGGTAATCAATAAACAAAAATGATTTGTTCAATCAGGCCTAAGAGGCCATTTTACCAGAAACGATTGCAAGTATTAAGTTCAAAAGAATAATAGTTGCAGCATTATATAAACATAGTGTATGTTTCCATCATATCAAAGGTTTAATAAAATAAATTAAATGCATACATACTACTCTCATCTACATTTTCTGAGGACTTCTGAAAAAGAAGATAAACATATGATAATTGTATTAGTAAATTCAATTTTATTTATCCAAAAGTATCTGATGAGGATAAGTAGAAATTGACTAAATTATCAACTGTCCATGCTCTTGGCAATGTTGAAAGATCAAGGATTTTCTTAGATTTGTTTGTAGATGATCATGAAAGATAATGTTCATTGTGTAAAATTTTATCGGTATATTAAACTTAATGTAATAATATTCTATATTCTTGTTGAACCCATAATGTATATCAAACCTGTTCTTATTCTTTTCTCTCACTTCTTTCATTGTCTCAAACTTTCTACAAATGATATGAAAAACATCAACTAGTTGTATGTAAATGTTAATTACCAGAGATAACCAAATCTGAAATCTGCATAAGGTGTACAGAGGTAACCAAATCCAATATTAACATCAGGTGACCAGAGGTCACCAAATCTAATATTTACATAGGTGACCAGAGGTCACCAAATCCAATATTTACACATAGTGACCAGAGGTCACCAAATCCAATATATGAATAAGGTGACCAGAAGTTACTCCATTCTAGCACATTAAGGCTAACAGAGGTTAAAAAACCCATTTCTAGTTAAGATGACCACATGTAATCAAATTAAATATTTGTGTAAGGTAATCAAGAAACAAAAATGATTTGTTCAATCAAGCCTAAGTGGCCATTTTACCAGAAACGATTGCAAGTTTTAAATAATTTTATATAATGACACCATTTTAATTCTTCTAGTTTTAATAAGAATCATTTAATTTAAACAAAGACTTTACAAGAATGCATTTTATTTTATTGACTTAAATATTCTTTTAAAATGTTTTAATATGTTGGTACTATAATGCTTAATTTATGTCATTAATAACAAAATTGTATTCAATAATTTCAAATGTTTCCTAGCTACAATAAAATAGAGCATGTTAAACCGTTGAAAAATAATTGAGAATAGCAATGTTATACATAGCAACAATTAAACATAGGACCAAGTCGAATTGTAAGGCCAAATTAAATAGTAATTTGTACATCAATAATTATAAGTCAATTGTTCTACCTAGCTTTCCGATAAAAATGTAGTGTGGATTGTTTCAAGTTTATGACCAGTAAGAGGTAGATTGTATATGAATTTATAGTTAGTATTCTAACGATGCTATTAATTTTAAAATGATTGATTGCATGTCAGTTTGCTTTGATAAGGTTATTATTTAGTACACAGAGAAATATGAAACTTGCACAACCTTGAGTTGTTTTTACGTTTTGGTCGGGTTGTTGTCTCTTTGACATATTCCCCGTGTCCATATAGTTATATTCAAACAAAATCTATTTTGAACAGCTGGTAGTATGTTTGTGTTTGAATCATGTTTTTTTTTAATTACTTATGATGTGTCATATCTCTGTATATTAAAATGATAACTACACATTTCCATTCGCAATTAACACAATTGTTCATTTTCTATATATACATTTGTAGACCTCGAGTGCAAAAAGATAGATTGCATTATAGACTTGATTATGAATTTATAATGATCTGAATTTTGTTACAAATTTAGTCTAGAATAATTATTGAAACAGATACGCAATTAATTGAATAGATGAGAATACTCAGTTTATAATTGATTGTTTAGAAGATGAATACATAATGATCATGGTATTTGGAAAATGTATGTTTTATATATTTCATGTTAATCTAGATGTTTGCATTTTCTATTGTGTATTTTATTCCATACTCTTAGTATGTAATAAAGATGTCAAGAAGACGATTGCTTTTGTAGCCATTATAGATCCAATGTTCGTAAAATCTGAACAATTGAATTCCCCTCAAACACTTACTTAGTTTTTTCAATGTCACCCTTTTTTTGGGCAGATGCCCCTTTCATTTTTCGGCATACAGCCTTTTTGGTTGCTTCTTTATCGACAAGAGCCTCGGTTAAAGTATTTAAGGATTGTACTTGATAGTCAACATCACCTGAAAATGAAATGAGATACAGTTGTGATCTTTTCTTGCAGTTAAGCTAATAAATATATGTAATAAGACATATAAAGCACCGTTATGAAAGATCTTACAACTTAAAAAAATGTCTTACAGATTGGAAAAGCGACATGTATATGATTCACAGTAGACATATGATTTCTAATGATACAGTTATATACCAAGGGATCCTAAACTCAAGCATGAACAATATTATGGGCACCACATAATGAGCTGGATCTGCTAACCATTCTAGATAACCTGAGACCACCTTGGTTTTTGGTGGGGTTTATGTTGCTCAGTTTTATTTTTCTATATTGAATTATAATGATTGAGTTTTGACTTTCCATCTTTTTTTATTTTTGCCCAGCTTTGTCAGTTTTTTCTCCAAATTTCAGTTTGATTGTTCCTTTCGATCCATTCACCATTCCTTACCTACTACTGTATGAATGCTTTTAAAAAACACGAGATCATCAATTTATGTGTTTTAACCAGCATCAACAGTTTTGAGAATCAAGTGTATTCACTAATATACAATAAAATTCTATAGTCTTGCTGAACCAGTAATGCACATCAAACCTGTTCTTGTTCTTTTTCCTTCTCTTCGATTGTCTTACATTTCCTACAAATGATAAAAACATAACATGACTTATGTTTGGATGACCAGGGTTAACAAATTCGAAATCTGCATAAGGTGACCTGAGGTAACTAAATCCAATATCTGCATAAAGTGACCAGAGGTAACCAAATCCAATATCTGCATTAGGTGACCAGATATAACTAAATCCAATATCTGCATAAAGTAACCAGAGGTAACCAAATTTAATATCTTCATAAGGTGACCAGAGGTCCTCAAATCCAATATATGCATAAGGTGACCAGATATTTAACAAATCTAATTTCTTCATAGGCTGACCAGAGGTCCCCAAATCCAATATCTGCATAAGGTGACCAGAGGTCCCCAAATCCAATATCTGCATAAGGTGACCACAGGTCCCCAAATCCAATATCTGCATAAGGTGGCCAGTGGTCCTCAAATCCAATATCTGCATAAGGTGATCAGATATTTAACAAATCCAATTTCTTCATAGGGTGACCAGAGGTCCATAAATCAGATATCTGCATAAGGTGACCAGAGGTCCCCAAATCCAATATCTGCATAAGGTGACCAGAGGTCCCCAAATCCAATATCTGCGTAGGTGACCAGAGGTCCCCAAATCAGATATCTGCATAAGGTGACCAGAGGTCCCCAAATCCAATATCTGCATAAGACCACAGGTCCCCAATCCAATATCTGCATAGGTGACCAGAGGTCCCCAAATTCAATATCTGCATAAGGTGACCAAATATAACCAAATCCAATATCTGCATAAGGTGACCAGATATATAACAAATCCAATTTCTTCATAGGGTGACCAGAGGTCCCCAAATCGAATATCTGCATAAGGTGACCAGATGTCCCAAAATCCAATATCTGCATAAGATGACCAGAGGTCCCCAAATCCAATATCTGCATAAGGTGACCAGAGGTCCCCAAATCCAATATCTGCATAGGGTGACCAGAGGTCCCCAAATTCAATATCTGCATAAGGTGACCAGAGGTGACCAAATTTAATATCTGCATAAGGTGACCAGAGGTGACCAAATTTAATATCTTCATAAGGTGACCAGAGGTAACCAAATCCAATATCTGCATAAGGTGACCAGAGGTAACTAAATCCAGTATCTGCATTAGCTGACCAATGGTAACCCGATTCCATATTATGTTAAGATGACTAGAGGTAATCTGATACCATATCTGATAAAGTTGATCACATATAGCCAATTAAATATTTTTCTAAGTTAATCCAAAAGGAAAAAGATTTTTTTCAATTAAACCTAAGTAGCGATTTTAAAGCTATCGATAACAAGTTTTAAGTTTAAATAGAAATTTAGTTTCAGTATCATATAGACTTAATGAACCTATCCTTCATACTAAAAAAATGATAAAATAAATACATACCACTTTCATCTACATTTTCTGTTGACTTCTGAAAAAGAAGTTAAATATTAAATAATCGTATAGGAAATCAACTGATTTATCCAAAGGATCTAATGAAGATACGTATAAATTGACTTAATTATCGATTGTAAATGCTCTTGACAACGTAAGCAAGTTAAATTATTTTCTAAGATTTATTTTAAATGATCATGGAAGATAATGTTCATTCTTTCTGTTCAGTGTTACTAATATAGTATATGTTATGTTATAGTATTCTATATTTTGCTGAACCAATGATATATACAAACCTGTTCTTCTTTTTCACCCTCTTCAAATTTCTTACATTTTCTACAAATGATAAAAAACTTAACATTTAAAAAGAAATTGTGGTGTAATTGCAAATGAGAAAACTAACGGCCTGATTGATGTCCAAATAAATGAACGAAAACAAATATGTAATACAGCAGCAAACGACAACCATTGAATAACATGCTTCTGACTTGGGACAGGCACATACATACATAATGTGTCAGGTTAAACATGTTAGTGGGATCCCAACCCTCCCCTAACCTGGGACAGTGGTGAAATAGTACAACATAAGAACGAACTATAAAAATCAGTTGGAAAAGGTTTAACTCAACAGATGGATACAACAGGGACCTATATTAACAGTTAATATAGGTCCCTGGATGCAAATAGAAAAACATCTAACAAAAAAGAGTGAAAATGGCTCGGCACTTATACATCCCAACAACAAAAAGACAATTTGTACAGATCTGAGAGTACTCACTAGTTCAAAGCCAACAACAACTAATAAAACAATCATACATCTAAGACTACATATGACCAATTTTTGTAAATTTTAATGACCAGTGAATAACAAAATTCGAAATCTGCAAAAGGTGCCAAGAGAATTCAAATAACAACAGAAAGTGACCAAAGATAACTTAATATAATATCTGCTTTAGGTAACCAAGTCTAATAACTGCATTAGGTGACCAGTGGTAACACAATTCTATATCATTTTAAGGTTACTTAGGGTACTCAAATACCATATCTGGTAAAGTTGACCACAAGTAGCCGACTAAATATACCAAAAAAATTAACTTTTCAATCAAACCGAAGTAGCCATTTTACAGCTATCGATAACAAGTTTTAAGTTCAAATAGAATAATAGTTTCAGTATCATACACACTTGATGTACTTATCCATCATATATAAGAATTATATATAACAAATAAAATGCATACATACCACTTTCATCTACATTTGCTGAGGACTTCTGAAAATGAAGATAAATATATGATATTTGTATTAGTAAATTCAATTTTATTTATCCAAAACTATCTTATGAGGATAAGTAAAAATTGACTAAATTATCAACTGTCAATGCACTGGCAATGTTTGCAAGGTCAATGATTTTCTAAGATTTGTTTTTTAATAGATCAGGATAGACAATTTTCATTCTGTTGAGTGTTATTAATATTTTAAATGTAATATGCAAAAAAAAAAAATCTATAGTCTTGCTGAACCAGTAATGCATATTAAACCTGTTCTTGTTCTTTATTTCCTGTCTTCGATTGTCTTACAATTCCTACAAATGATAAAAAACATAACATGACTTATGTTTTGATGACCAGAGGTAACCAAATCTGAAATCAGCATAAGGTGACCAAAGGTAACCAAATCCAATATATACATACGGTGATAATAGGTCACCAAATCTAATATTAACATACGGTGGCCATAGGTCACCAAATCTAATATTAACATGAGGTGACCAGAGAGGTCACCTCTTCTAATATTTACATAAGGTGACCAGAAGTCACCAAATCCAATATTTACATAAGGTGACCAGAAGTTACCCCATTCTAGCATATTAAGGCCAACAGAGGTTAACAAATCCCATTTCTAGTTAAGATGACCACATGTAATCAAATTAAATATTTGTGTAAGGTAATCAAGAAACAAAAAATGATTTGTTCAATCAAGCCTAAGTGGCCATTTTACCAAAAACGATTGCAAGTTTTAAGTTCAAAAAGAATAATAGTTGCAGCATTATATAAACATAGTGTATGTTTCCATCATATTAAAGGTTTGACACAATATATTAAATGCATACATACCACTCTCATCTACATTTTCTGAGGACTTCTGAAAAAAGAAGATAAATATATGATAATTGTATTAGTAAATTCAATTTTATTTATCCAAAAGTATCTTATGAGGATCAGCATTATCTTACTTAATTATCAACTGTCAATGCTCTTGGCAATGTTTGAAAGATCAAGGATTTTTCTTAGATTTGTTTGTAGATGATCATGAAAGATAATGTCAATTGTGTAAAGTTTTATCGGTATATTAAACTTAATGTAATAATATTTTTATCCTTGTTGAACCCATAATGTATATCAAACCTGTTCTTCTTTTTCTCTTTCTTTCATTGTCTCAAACTTTCCAAAATGATATGAAAACATCAACTAGTTGTATGTAAATGTTAATTACCAGGGATAACCAAATCTGAAGTCTGCATAAGGTGACCTGAGGTAACCAAATCCAATATAAACATAAGGTGACCAGAGATAACCAAATCCAATATAAACATAAGGTGACCAGAGATAACCAAATCCAATATTAACATAAGGTGACCAGAGGTCACAAAATCTAATATATGAATAAGGTGACCAGAGGTAACCAAATCCAATATTAACATAAGGTGACCAGAGGTCACCAAATCCAATATATGAATAAGGTGACCAGAAGTTACCCCATTCTAGCATGTTAAGGCCACCAGAGGTATCAAATCCAATTTCTGGTTAAGATGACCACGTGTAATCAAATTAAATATTTGTGTAAGGTAATCAATAAACAAAAATGATTTGTTCAATCAGGCCTAAGAGGCCATTTACCAGAAACGATTGCAAGTATTAAGTTCAAAAGAATAATAGTTGCAGCATTATATAAACATAGTGTATGTTTCCATCATATCAAAGGTTTAATAAAATAAATTAAATGCATACATACTACTCTCATCTACATTTTCTGAGGACTTCTGAAAAAAGAAGATAAACATATGATAATTGTATTAGTAAATTCAATTTTATTTATCCAAAAGTATCTGATGAGGATAAGTAGAAATTGACTAAATTATCAACTGTCCATGCTCTTGGCAATGTTGAAAGATCAAGGATTTTTCTTAGATTTGTTTGTAGATGATCATGAAAGATAATGTTCATTGTGTAAAATTTTATCGGTATATTAAACTTAATGTAATAATATTCTATATTCTTGTTGAACCCATAATGTATATCAAACCTGTTCTTATTCTTTTCTCTCACTTCTTTCATTGTCTCAAACTTTCTACAAATGATATGAAAACATCAACTAGTTGTATGTAAATGTTAATTACCAGAGATAACCAAATCTGAAATCTGCATAAGGTGTACAGAGGTAACCAAATCCAATATTAACATCAGGTGACCAGAGGTCACCAAATCTAATATTTACATAGGTGACCAGAGGTCACCAAATCCAATATTTACATAGTGACCAGAGGTCACCAAATCCAATATATGAATAAGGTGACCAGAAGTTACTCCATTCTAGCACATTAAGGCTAACAGAGGTTAAAAATCCCATTTCTAGTTAAGATGACCACATGTAATCAAATTAAATATTTGTGTAAGGTAATCAAGAAACAAAAATGATTTGTTCAATCAAGCCTAAGTGGCCATTTTACCAGAAACGATTGCAAGTTTTAAGTTCAAAAAGAACAATAGTTGCAGCATTATATAAACATAGTGTATGTTTCCATCATATTAAAGGTTTGATACAATAAATTAAATGCATACATACCACTCTCATCTACATTTTCTGGGGACTTCTGAAAAAAGAAGATTTCCTTCTAGTCTGTGATTCGAACATTTAAAAAAACGTGTCATCACAAATGACAAATCATGCAAAATGGATGAAACAAATATTTTGCTTTGAATGACTTAATTAAACTTAAGTTTGTGTTATTCATTGTATTCAATTGCTCGGTATGTTAATTTTACTTACAGATAATACAGACGGTGACGGGCTCTAGATCTATGGTGTATTGCTAAAAAGAAAGAAGAATTGTCTATTTTTAGTTTTCTATTTTTAGAACTACAATAATACTACGCAGAAGAGCACTATTTATAGGGTGACCAGTGGGCACCGTTCAGCGTAACTATTATCCTTGTGCACGCTGTCACGAGGTCCCGGTACGGGGTTATTTTTAAAATTTCAAAATGGACCGGAAGTCGGCATCTGGGAGTCCGCCTCAGGTAAACAAAAGCTCTAAATTTTGGACTTAGGAGACAAAAAATAAGAAAATGACTTTGCACATTTCTGCAAAAAAGTATTTTCTTTAATTTAAGGTATTAATGATTCAAATTGGGATACAGACGAAAAATGTGCAAACGATTTAATCCAAGCACATCCAACTTGTCTTACAAAAAGGGCTTGTTATGTGGGTCAGACTAGGTTTAACTGTCAACGCTAACCACTATCCTACAAATTATGCCTGTAGGCTTCATAAATAAGTATTGGACAAGATATAATGCAGAATAAATATTGGGGTATATGTGTAACATACTAAATATTGAGATCGGGAACCAGTCTATTCGAATTTGAATGTAAACAAACCGGGTCAGCTGCTCCAGTATGGAACAACATCGTACATTCAGTGACTGAGAAACAATTATGAGTAACCAAGCTTGACAATACACAGTAATAAAAAAACAAAGCTAGGTCTACAGAAAAATAAAATAAAAAATGCCCTTAAGTGCACGACTTACCACCATTGCGGGATACGTGTTTATACGTGGATCAAAATATCACTGTATAGTAAGCGATTGCAATCATGGTGTCCAGTTAAGGAAATTAGTATCAATTTCCAAAATTACGTGGGGGTCTCACCATAAAAAACTTGGAAAAGACGTCCGACTGGGGATCATATAGCTCCAGAACCGGCCCTTATGATATTTTTCGACAATTTGCAGTCTGTGGTAGAAAAAAATCTGAAAGACACCAAGAGATATGCCCCCCAAAAGAATATCACTAACATTGTTTACTTCATCGTCCAGTTATGAAGGACTTTTGTTCTGCCTTATCAAATGTCCCATCTCATGAAATTATTCATCAAAATGAAAAAATCTTGCACTGAAGTTTGTGTATGATATATACATGCATTGGTTCAAGAATTGGATAAATATTATTTTTCACCAGTCACTCGTTTCAAGATGTGGTATGATTTCCAACGAGACAATAAACTCACCCTGATAAATCATTAAATGACATACAAGTTAACAACTATATGTCTATGCACGACCTTCAACTATGAGTAAAACCCATGCATCAAAGTAAGCTATATCAGGACAGAGTTCTCGAAAAGTGGTGGTCCTAGGATTTGACCACCAAAATTTGCAAAGGACCGGCACAATTTTAGTATTTTGTAATAGAAATAATAGTGAGGACCACCATATTTTCCTCAAGGTCCACAGGGGAAAAAAGATTTCAAGAACTCTGTCAGGATAAAAGGCCCAGAAATGACAAATGTTAAACAATTGAAAAAAGAAAAGTAATGCCCTGATTTATGTACAAAATAATAAACAAAAAACAAATATGATATATACAGCAACAAAAGACGACCACTGAAATTGTGAATTACATGCAAGCAGACTTGCACATACAAATGTACAGGAAGTTGCTGGTTAACCAAATTCTCCGCCAAACCTGGAACAATGGTGTACATTGCAACTCATTCTATTTTTAGGATCAAGAACTTTTTAAGTTTATTTTACACATAATCAGGGTAATAGTTGAAGACAATATAAAGAGTGTTCCTCCATTCCACAAGATATGGAATCTTGACATTGAAGGATTGGACCTAAAACCATCAGTGGTAAGATACATGTAATCTAGCTGTTGTGACAAATTTGCCATTTTTAGAATATTTTTAATCATCTTAATTGAAAATGGATAATAATGAAATGTTCCCTACAAGTAAAATTTCTAATATAAATGAACCTGAACTAAAACTTGACTCCTCTAAAATTCCAATTTTTTAAACTTTGAAAACTCTCCAATGTATGTATGTTATTATGTATTACTTAATAATATTTAAAAAAGATTGCCATGATTTATAACCCTTACAAATTTTAGATGAACATCGAAAAGTCAGAAAGAGAAAATTCCATCTGATAAAAAATAGCACAATCACAAATTGCTTATGTCACCTGGTAGTCAGTGGTACTACTTGTACAAGTAATTTTATTTACTTGAAGAAGTAAAAAAAACATACTCATATAAGTAAATTTGTAGGATACGTATACAAGTAAATTTTATTTACTTGTATAGGTAAAACAAAATTGACTTAGTTATGTCCCTTAGACATTTAGATTTTTACTTATATAAGTGAAAAGTCATCTTATCTTCATTTCTTAAATTCTTGGGATTTCTTTGCTCTGATCATGCTGATAGAATTTTAATTTGTCTGCCCATTGCAGATGTTTTACTAATCATTTAAGTGTAATTTCATGGACAATGAAAATCCCATTTGTCTGTTACAGTACACGCAGAGAGTTTATAATCGCGAACTCTTACCACCGATTTCGGGGTGTAGCGGTGTCACACCGCGAATCACGGATTATACTCCCAATTTCCTCCAAAGATTCTCTCCCAACACCGCGTGGCTGTTAATTGGTTTATTGCCCATCGAATGTACTAAAAATTAACGACGCGTGACAACATAATCGGATTAGCCAGATTATTTACCTATGTACATTTAATCGATCTTGATTGCACCTGTGTGCTTTAAAAACACGGTATTAAAATTTTAACAAATGGTTTCATTTCTTTGACAGATAAAGATGTGACATTATCATTCACAATAAGATAATTATTATTATATGTTTTTGCTCCATGTCATTGTCATTTGAAATGAAACGTACGAACGAATAAAAATATGAAGAAAAAACTTGTTATTTTGTATTTCTATTATAGTCCGGTTAGGTCACACTTTGTGTTCTTTCAACAAAGACGATTTTACCACAATTAGAATCTTTTGTGACTTACTCAGTAAGCAATATCCGGTGCATTAATTGTTCATTATATAAAAATTATCTGGCTTAAAACAAAATGTTGTTTTTACGGTAACTCGTCCAATCTAAACTATCGGATCAACAAGTAAACTCTGTCATTTTCAATTTATTTTGCAATGTAAAATATTATGTTTCCCTACCTAGGTAAATTACTGACTTGAATTATTTTAATTCCGAAAAGAAACTGTAAAATGACAACTTTGTTGAACAAAGAGAATAAGTTTTGTATGCACGCCCTTTATTCATAAAAACAAAATACTGAGAGAAATTCCCCGCCCAGGCACAACACAACATTCACAACTTAATTAATCATATGAAAAAAAAATCATGCGTTTATCTCTGTTATTGGTCTGTAATTATTTAAAATAAAATTGGATGAGCGCAATCCGTATTTTACTGCTAGTTAAATATCCTTGGCCAAATGAAAAAAAATAATTATTTCAACAATTACTATAGAAAAAAATCAAATATAAATACGAAAAATATTAAAATGAAATTATATCGTGTACCCAGATGCTACAAGAAAAAAATATGTGAAAAAAGAAGTGGACAGAATTTTAATGATCTACACATTTTCACAGAGTATCTCTACCAACGTCCAACTGAACGACATGCATCGTGTTTTCATCAATCATAAATTTATATTGTTGACCATGGACGTATAACTAATGTTCAGGTCTACGTCCTGTTTTGACTGATAAAATATAAAAAATAAAATAGTTAAAGAAGACGTGTGTTCTTTTTTTTTCGGAAAAGGATTATATTTTAGATTCCGGTTAATCAATTGTAAAAGGACCTTTAGAGCCTCAATACTAACGCACAAACATGTCAATCATTAATTCAAAGCAACTTTAAAAACCTGAATGAATTTTCCCACGGTCGTTCAGATAGGTCACCTGAGTTTACTGGTACGTGATATTATTTCCCGCCAAAGAAAAATCCCGTGCCGTGGATAAAATTGATGTCACATATTGTTAGCGAAGTCAAGTTCAACTGAGCTCACACTGTTGATCACTGAGATGTGTATCGAGGAATTGTCTTCCCACGGCAAATTAATTTCTTTTAAAATCTTTTAAGATCACTGTCCGAAATACAACACACAAGTTTACATTCATTGTGCGTAAATAAATATTATGCAAAGACGAGTTTATGCAGCTGTGGAAGTATTCCTGTTGTAGCCGAAATGTATTGAATATTTTAAAGTAATGACAACAAATCGTAAAAAGAAAATGTCGTAGGCTTATTAAGCATAACGAATGGTGAATAATATTTTCTTTTTTAATAGCATATACAAAACTTTGAGACTCGTAATTTTCTTTAAACTGCTCACATTTATTCAGCAGTAGTTTCCGTTTATTTTTACACAAGTATGTCCCTTTTCGTAAATAAAATATTAATTTACCGGTGAAAAAAAACGAGGTCAAAATCAAGTATAGTTTTCTTATAAAACTTCAATGCAATTGAAAGAATTAACAACAACATTTTGCTTTTAAATCTTTTATTTCTTTCAAGCAATTAGATAATCGTAAAAATAAAATGTCGTAGACTTATTAAGCATAACGAATGGTGAATATTATTTTCTTTTTTACTTGCATATACAAAACTTTGAAACACGTAATTTTCTTTAAACTGCTCACATTTATTCAGCGGTAGTTTCCGTTTATTTTTACACAAGTATATCCCTTTTGTCAATAAAATATTAATTTACCGGTGAAAACAAACGAGGTCAAAATCAAGAATAGTTTTTTTTTATAAAACTATTTAATGCAATTGAAAGAATTAACAACAACATTTTGCTTTTAAATCTTTTATTTGTTTCAAGCAATTAGATATACATGTATAACCTGATTATAAATAGACAGGAAATACAATTGTTTAATTACATAAGAAATTTCACATACCTTGACTGTCGCGTGCCGGCATAGATCAGAAGGATTAGGGCAATTAATTACCTGGTGTGACACGGTGTGACACTGTGCTGGGAGAGATGTCGCTAATACAATAAACAAAAGGTAGCGGATTTACGCGGAAGTCGGAGGGAATACTCCCAAATTTCTCCGAGAATTTAGGGAGGATATTGAGTTTCCTGGTGTCACACCGAAAATTATCGCGGTGTATGGAGTTTGGGATTATGTTCATGTTACTTGTACTGTATCTTCAGAACACTGGCCATTTACAAGCCCCAAAGGAGCAATTTTTGAAGGCTTTGCGCAAATACTTAAGATGATCTTTGCGCAATCAGTTTCTTTGTTAAATTAATGAGATGAAACATTGAACTTTAATAAAAAATTATGAGCTAAACTGGGAAAAATCATTTTAGGCATGATTTTAGTATTACATCTCAAAACTTGAAAATTTTGGTGGGATTGTAAAATAAATTTACCTGTATAAGTAAATTTTTGAGAAAATTAAGGGGAGATTATTCAAACATTATAATTTACTTATATAAGTATATTATTTTTTACTTCTTCAAGTAAATAAAAATTACTTGTACAAGTAGTACCCCTGACTGCCTGGTCACCATGCTAAATTTTCAACAAAAAACAAGAAAATTATGATACTAAGAATTTCAATTTCAATTTCTTACAAAGCTGTAAGTTGAATATAAATATGTCATTTTTGTTTTTTGTTTATTGTTTTGTGCATGAATTGTGCAGTTCGTTTTGTTGTTTGAATTATAATAATGGATAGATTATATAATAATAGGGTTTGGGAATTGATATAGAGACTAGGAGAGGCTATTTATATTGTTTTAAGACAAACTTTAATGTTATTTCTTTCAGTCTTCTAATAAAGATACTGATAAAGACATCTTTTACATAAAGCCATCTAGTATAATCGAAATGCAGCTTTCAAAGAAAAACACAGCAGTACAGTTACAAAGGTAGTTCATATTGTTATTTTCCTATTATTCTTTATACCAGCCTACCACTTAATCGTTTCATCAGCTATAAGTTATTTAAGTGTTATCTTAAGGCTAAAAGAGAGGTGAAAGATATCAAAGGGACATTCAAACTCATGAGTCAAAGGTACATGTATTATGGCTAGAATAGAAAAATACCCAACAGTTACAAACAATTTAATGGTTCTTTCAAAATTTTCTTTATTTATCATGTTTATAGAATAGTAAGTTAAGAATTTTAAAAATATTTAAACATGTACAGATTTTCTTTACAGTAAAATCAAGGTTTATGTCTGCAAATCTTGAAATGGAATACAGGTATTTCAAATCTTATGCACAACTAAACTTAACGGCTAAATTTTTGCATTTATTTTACAAAACATTTGGTAAACATCTTTTAAGTACTACAGGCAGATTGTTTATTTTGGTATTACTAAATAAATGCATTGTGTTATGTCTGTCATAGATCATGTACATACAGCCTTACATGTATGTTTCGAAGTTTAGTGTGACATTCATATTTCGCTTAACTAGTATACATTTTTTAAGGGGCAAACTGAAGCACGCCTCCTGGTGCTTGATTTTGTTGCTGTGTTACGGGACTTTGTAACTAAAACAGGGGTGTGTTTTTTTCACATGTCGCGCCGTATCTCAAAAACAATTTATGATTATTGATTAAAACTTTACACACTTCTTAGTTATATTAATCTAAAGATCTGTATACTTTTTGGTGATGAATTGTTTACAACTATTGATGTAAGCTCCCTTTTGATTTTCATAAATTTCTTATATGACATTGAGAAGTTATTGAACTTTATTCTTTGATAATGCGACGGGCGTATCATGCGCTCATGGTGCAGCTGTTTATTACACTGAATTAAGCAAATTGCATTTGAAATTTGGAATCAAGAATTAAAGTAGTTGTTTAAGCAGTATAATAGTAGTTTATCTATCAATCTCTGCCATGTTTTGATGGTCAAAATGCTATCCTCAAACTATTGGGTCTAAATATCATGGATAAATGAATGATTTGTTTCAAAATCTTCCTGAACTTGACTTATGTAATATTTATGCTGGTGTAGATTAAGTTTTCTTTTATGCTCATTGATTGTCTTGCAATAAGTTATTATTGTAAAAATATATTATATATGCCAATACACATAATTAACAGCGCCTGGTGATGATAGTATCATAAGCCAAAGATCAAGACTGCATGACAACCATGAATTACTATT
This sequence comes from Mytilus coruscus, assembly GCA_017311375.1. Lineage (NCBI taxonomy): Eukaryota > Metazoa > Mollusca > Bivalvia > Mytilida > Mytilidae > Mytilus > Mytilus coruscus. The sequence goes on along the minus strand of JAASAO010000668.1, from coordinate 13,507 downwards.
TCAAGACTTGATATTTAGGTGTATCATAAGCCAAAGATCAAGACTGCAAGACTACCGGGAAGTTCTATTTCAAGACTTGATATTTAGGTGTATCATAAGCCAAATATCAAGACTGCATGACTACCATGTAATACTATTTCAACACTTGTATCATAAGCCAAAGATCAAGACTAATGACTACCATGTACTTCATCAATAATTAAAACATCCTATACCCAATGCTTAGTCCCAAATTTGGGTTATATCATCAGGTCACATGTTTACCGTATCATGTCAAAATGTTTACCGTAACATGTCAAAATGTTAACTGTACATTAGCTAATTAAAGATTACTGTAACCATTGAACATCCCACTGGGATTTTTCACTGACAGGATAATTGAACCTGTTTAGATATCAACCAGATACATAATTATCCACCTGATAGCTCTGATCTGCCTGATAACTGAACCGCCGGTTAACGGAACCGCTGGTTAACTCTGAACCACCGGTTAACTCTGAATCCTCGTTTACCATGGTTACCGTATCTATATAAGTAGAGTGCAAACATTAATCTTCGATTCCTCCTCTGATGATGGTCCTTTTATAATAATAATTTTTTTCTTTTAAAAATAGATTTTCTAGACAAAGCAACTTGTTCGAAGGTCAAAGTAGTGGAAGCAAGTGAAAGACTGAAATAAAGTCTTTGATGACAAAAAACTCATCGTCAGAAAGAATATATATTGGTGACAAGGTTCAGAATGGTACAAATGGAGAGTTTGAGACTATTGTTCAGTTTTTTCCCAGGTAATAATGTAGAATTGGTCATAAGATTTTAATGAAAAATGTTCTTTCCACTTCTGTGGCTATTACCTTCCAGTGACAGTCAGTGTTAAGTATGCAATTAGGTGTCTTAAAGCTAGTTTGTATTATAAAAAATCAAACTAATTAAAACACAATAATTTCAAATTAGAAGTTAAAATATTAGAGTTTAATAAATTGATAATTGTCTGCACATCATGAATATCAAAACTAAAAGTTATTCAATATAACAAACACTATTATATCTTGCATGTTACTTCTAAGCCATGACCCTTAAATGTGTATGGTACATTTAGATAGTTACAGATTATCAATGGTTTTTCAAACTAGAAGGTGTTTCTCAGCTACAGAATCACGAGACTTGGGCGAAAACGAGATATAACTGGGCAGAAACATTCTCCAGTTTAAAATTAAGCCCATTGATAACCTGACGATTTATTGCTAATTTTGCCTATTACATTGTTGATGTTTACATTGACAACAGCACATGCAACCTTAATTTCAAGCAATTATTTTCTATTTCAAGTGAGTAGCACGATATGAAAAAATAATCTCAAAGGAAAATACATAAATAAGCAATATAAAACACTGGCATATGGCCATGACAGAAGCTTGGTGTTTAAGGTTATTTTAAGTCAATAAAGTACAGCTACTCTGACATGTATGTTGTTGTATAATTGAATTAAAACGTTATTTCATGTTTAGTCTAACAATTCTGAACATATGTGAACAAAAGTTGTGGATCTTGCCTTAAACAAATAACACATTTTAAATTTAAACACAATGTACAATGATGTAAGAAAACCTTTGTTCACACATGTATCTAATATTTTTATAACTGTATATGACTTCTTTAGCTCAGATTCAGTCATCTGTTTAGACATGGCAATTACATCCTATATTGACACTTTTTTTATTATTATGTTTTTTTTTAGGAATTTGGAAATACACATCAAGTATATGCATCTTTAAAGCGTGACAGGTTGGTATTACGACTACAAATCTAAAGAGAAATAAAATAATGAAACAAAATCCATATACTGGTATACATGCATTTTTTGTACATTATAAAAGTTAAAGACAGCAATTGAACATCATTAAATGCTGTTTTTTCATCTTAAAGTTACAGTGTATGGTTATTTCAATGTGTAGCAGGTATTTCTCTTGCTATCAAACCAGTGAATCTGCATATTTTTAAAATTATTAACATTGAACAGATTGAAAATATATTATTGAATAAATACAACATGCACTAATGCAGTTTTTTTTAGTTGATACATGCACTTTCATCTACATAAAAGATATTTTTTAACTCAGGTAGTGATGGGATTTCTCTTTAATAGAAGAAATTAAAAGGTCCCAGTGAATGAAAACTACTGAGAAAATAGGACAAGTGAACTGACAAATGTTTAAATCCAATTATCAATAAGCGAGAACTCTGTAAAAAGTTTCATTTGGTTCACATTAAAACTTTTGAAATTAAGTTACTAATTTAAACTGACCTTATCTACATAATCTAGATGTAAAAATTAAATCATATATACAAAATTTCTGGAGTACAAGTAGTAGATATTTTCAGGAAATGTTTTAAATAAATGTTTGTATTTTTTGGTAATTGTGAGTTTTAATATAATTGTAAAGTAGTTCTTTATTTGTAGTACAAGAACAATATCTGTGATAGCAAATGATCTGTTGAAGTTGGACCAGACATATGTGAGTTTGTTATAAAAAATTGTTATGGGCTACAAGATTTATACCAGTTTATACTATGATGATGATGACGTGATCAAATCAAATTACACTACGTCTATATATACATGATATAAGTAATTACTAAAACAAAATTAAAAAAACAAGTTTGATTAGAAAGTTACCAATGAAAGAAATTTAAAAAAAAAGTATGCCACTAGTTTAAAACAAACATATGTTCAGTCACTAATCATTATACAAAAAAGTAAATGCTTTAGCAGGGAAAGCAAAAACACTACTCATTAATCTGTTTGTCAAGTTATTGAATGGTTATATCTATGGAATCAAAAGACATATTCATCTTGAGCAAGACAGATCAACATGACAGATGAGATAAGGCAAAAAGATCAAATGTTATTTTTTTCTCCCAAAAATTGAGAGAAAATTAGGTCAGAAATCAATTAAGTTTTTAGTGTATTTTGGATGATGTTTGTCTCACTTTCTATTATTCATCACTAGGTGTATGAGGGTGATGATGTTGAAAGAGTACAAAATCTGGTTGAGATGTCAAAACAGCTAGACATGGACATATACACAGTTCCGATAAATATATTTGTAGATGACACAAGTGGTAACAGGTACATATAGTATAAACATGCAAGAAATTGTAAAATTATTCAAATTTTAAAGTAGTGATTCGAAAACAGGTATCAATACCCCCAAAAGGGTTAGTGAGAGTTATTGTCATTAGTTATTGTTCTTCATCTATCATTAAATATGAAAAAAATCTTCTCTGTTTAAACCACTGAACTCCCTATCCCTTCATCCCTATTTGATCAGATTTAGGCTGAACAGAGACAAACATTAACATGATTAAATAGAACTCAATAATTTATTTATAAATGTACAACAATCAGGTAAAACATAGTTAAATGAAATTACATAGAATTGCAATACAAAAGCTAAAGCTGTTCAAAAAGTAAAAGCAATTATATTATATACTTCTGGTTGTGAATTTAGTAAATCGTACCGAAATAATGCCTAAGTAGTTGCTGATAAATAATTTGAGTGGAATCTTGGGATTTATGACTTTCATGAATTTATAGTGTATAAGAGGACAGTGCCGTTTCATATATATACATGGAGAGTGTGTGTCCCACAACAGAGCAACTCCTGGAAAAGTTTAAAGGAAAAACTTGCCATTTTCAAACAGTCAGTTGATTCAACATAAGTAAGTATCTTCTTTAGGTGTAATACCACCAAATCATGGTATGTCACATCCGGTTGCATACGAAAATAGGTCGTAAAAAATATTTCCTTGAATTTGACAGTTGTAGGTAATTAATCCTACATTTTATTGCAGTAAAACATTTCTGGGTCATAAACATATATCTTGGGTATTTCAAAGGACTATTATTATTTTTATTTGGGGTTTCTATAGAATATTCTGGAAACTTATTGTTACATGTTACTAAAGCTTGTACACAGATTAAATATGGGGGAAAATTTGATTGGTTAACTTCATGTGATGGTTATTTTCTTATATGCAATGGAATGTTATGTGATTTTTTTCTATAGTACTGGACAGGATAAAACTTCACTCATGCCAAGTATTTCTTTTTTGAAACAAAGATAAATTTTGCAAAATTTTTTGAAAAGTGCAAATTTAACAAAGACTAATAGGGGAATATCAATGGTGGTGTTACACCTTTATATCTATATTTTTTTGTTTATATCGCTTATTATGGCAATCAGAGGTCAACTCGACAGTTAATTAGATGGCGTTTAGACTAAAATACACAAGAAACAAGGCTACATATTATCGAGCTCATGCCCGGTATATTGTTTATTTTAGACTTTTTATAATTTTGATAAATGTTTTACATTGTTATAAATCAAAAATGAGAATTTTGAGTCAAATCAGTGAACTCCCAAACTCGATCAATGTATTTAAATTTCAGTGAAGGAAAAGTAATGTATGATGCAGCTCACAATAAAATTGTTATTGTAACATCCCAAATAGCAGTTGGGTTAATGGACAACAGTATGGCCTCAGAATTTTGTCACCACATGGGTGCTGCAGCTAAAGAAAACTGTAGATTTTGCAGGGTAGGACAATTAATGATAAATATTATCACTGATAAATAGTATCTGAGTCAACAATAGTCTCAGGTCTCCTCCTTTCCATTGCTGTGTAATATTATTAAGGTCTATTGACATATGATAGATTGTTAAACTATTTACAAAAATTTCATGAACACTGATCAAAGCTCATTTGGGTTATTGTCCAAAAACTGGAAATTCCCCTTTTTAGCTCAAAAGGCCATCACTTGGTATTGTCCGCCATCATCTTTGAACTTTCACAAAATTCTTCTATGAAACTATTTAGCCAAATTTAACCAAACTTGGCCACAATCATTATTAGGGTGTCTTGTTTAAAATATGTGTCTGATGACCCCCACCTGCCAACCAACATGGCCTTCATGGCTAAAAATAGAACATAAGGGTAAAAAGCAAGTTTTGTTTATTATTTTGAAGTTGTTATAGATATAGAAAATCTGAAAGGGGCAAAAATGTTCAAAATGTTTAGCTCTACCAATTGTAAATTTATGTCAAAACTTTTCTTGATATTTCACAAAATGGCACTGAAACTGATTTGCATTAACAGCCTGTTAAAATATTTATTATCTACCCTTGAATTTGATCATTATCTTTTCTTGCTGATAGTCTTGACATTGCAATTGTCTGCATTAAACTTTATGAGCTATTGATGTTCCCAGTCTGCTAATTTATTCAGGTCCAATTTTTTATGGTCTTGAAGTGGATCACAATTTTTTTTTTAAACCCAATGACTAAAAGATACAAGAATCGAAAACAATGACATGCACTGAAAATTGAAACTTAGCTTTGGACATGCACACTGCATATATATTGGGAGGCCCTCACATACATTGACCAATGCAATTTTTTATTTCACTGGTGTCCATCATTTGTTATTATCAACTTTTACAAAAATCTTCTCCTCAAAAACTACAATGCCAAAGGAGTAGGTCCGGTAAGGGCCGATTTTGGCCTAAAATTTCAGGTTCATCTGATGAAAGATTTTTGACACTTTTTTAAAACTTAAGTATCTACTTCAGTCGATTCAATTAGTTAATGAGAAAGATTTGAACTGATTTAGAATTCCAAGACGCTCAAATTCAAGCTTAAATATAAAAAAAGCTATCAAATATGCCATAAAACTAAACATTGACCAGTTAACCATGAAAATGAGGTCAGGGTCAGATGAACCATGCCAGACGGACATGTACACCTTACAATCAATCTATGCATTAAATTAAGTTGACTTATTGCTTATAGTATCTAAGAATCAAACTTTACCCTGAAAATGAGGTTACGGTCAGATGATACATGCCAGACAGACATATACACCTTACAATCCTTCCATATAACAACATAGATGATCTATTGCTGATAGTAAATAAGAAAAACATACCAAAACACAAAAACTTTACGCTGAGCAAGGAACCATAAAAATGAGGTTAAGGTCAAATAAAACCTGCTAGACTAACATTTACATCATCAAGTATCATTCCCTATACCAAATACAGTAGACCTATTGCATATGGTATCTGATATATGGACTTTACTACTTAAACTTAACCTTGTTCACTGATCCATAAAATAAGGTTTAGGTCAGATGAAAACTGTCTGACGGACATGTGGACCTTACAAGGGTCACACATACTAAATGTAGTTATCCTATTACTCATAAAGAACGAAATTAACATTACAAAAAAATTGAACTTTTTTTTCAAATAATCACTGAACCATGAAAGTGAGGTAAAGAACAATGGACATATGACAGACAGAAACTTCTGAACATTAGGCATAAACAAAGTATGAAACATGCAGGTCTTCCAACTTCTAAAATATAAAGCTTTTAAAAAGTTAGCTGGCACCAACGCCGCTGGATCACTATCCCTATGTCGAACTTTCTGTGACAGAAGTCACGGAATAATGTCAACAATAAATCATAAGGTACAGTTGCAGGGTAGTTAATTAAAGAACCATACATATTTGTAGTCTGTAAATTTGTTACACTTAAATCAAGATTCATTATTGATTTAATCAATAATTTATAATGTAACTGCATTAAAAATATTCTTACAATTGGTATCACATGATATCAAGAAATCCACGGTTTAACTAAGTTAAACAACCAGCTGCACTGTTTTATTATTGTTTTCTTTTTAAATATAATTTCAGGGATACTCCTCCAGATATGCTTCATTGCATATACTTAGGAGAAGTTGCAATCCTATTAAAATGTATGCTAGGCAACTGTACTGAACATCAGAAGGTAATTGTGACTCGATATCTTTTGTTTGAATGCTAATCATTCTTTTCAATACTATGAAGTTTATTTATGTTAAAGTCTGATTTAATTGCAATACTCATAGAAGAAGACCCTATATCAATACTGAACGAATAACAATAAGATGAAGAACAACGATCAAGAGTTGTTGACGTATTTTCTAAACTATGTAGAAGTCCTTCCTTTAATCACAAAGTGATTAAAAATTAATCTAGAGTTGTCTCTCTTGGTCTGTTGTTAATTGTAATTCACAAATACCAAAATTAAAATACTACAGACTTTCTGTATATTATACTCATTTGTGTAGAGGTTCCATCCTCTGTTTTTTTCATTTATAACTTTTACAACTTATACAAAAACAATCCTTTGAATTAAACATACATTTTATTACACCAACTTGTATTTACATTTTCATGACTAGAATATACATTTTTACTTTGTGGCATTACTTTGGCTACAGAGTATTCTATAATATTTTGTTGAGGCGCCAGGGTGACTACCGATTACCTATACACAATGGCTATCAGCTGACCTATGTTGACATAGTGTCATAAAACCCCTGGTAGTTAAACACGGTTACACCACCACCTACCATGGGGAGTGACCGGGAAAACACTCGTATTACCAATGCTCCAGTTATTAGTGCCCCACCTGTTGGCAGGTGTAGGCCTCCCTCTATAAGATGAGGTGGAGGAGGTCCCAGAGTTACCCATCTGTAGACCCCACCGTTACCACTAACCACATTTTCCAAACCTGCAAATTGTAGAACTTGTCAGGCCCAGAGCAAGGGCCGAGTGAAATAATCCCCAATCACTACCAGTCTCCTGGACCGCCACATGAGAGCCCAAGTCAGCTACCAAATCTGACTTGGGTTCTCACCTCCACAAAATTTTCATTATTGAATCATTGGAAAAGTTGATTTTGTTGTGCGTAGGAAAGACTCAACACCCCCTTGTATATTATTTAAGAAAACCTGATTTCCAGTTTGTGACAAATGAGTTCCATCTGTTCTGTATAAAGACACTTCACTTGCCCTAAAGTTCTCATGTAATATAGCTTTCCATTTTCTATTACAAAGTTTTTGACCACTGAATTCACTCTTTTTCTCTTCTGTTCGATTATTGCACCCGCATTCAAGGGTGCAAAATGCCAGTATCTGCGCTGTAGCATTGAAGACCATATTATTATAACATTTTTAAATAAAGCCTGGTAACGTAGAATAGAACATTTTACATTTTCAATTAAACCCTTCCCTGTCCATTCTAAATCTGTCAAATCATTAGCTCCACAGTGAATAATAATAAAATGAGGAGAAGGTAAAACATTTCTTTTTGCATCCAGTAGGGAGTCCAAATCTTTAATCTGTAAACCAGGTTGCCCAATCCAGTATGTTGTAACACCTTTTGACCCCAGTCCCAGGTTGTTCCTACCATATTTCTTCGCCTCTACATTGGCCCAATGAACAAGGGAACTTCCAACAATCCATAAAATCTTGGGACCTGTGAAAACCTGTAGCTTGTTAGCCTTTTGAAACTAGAAAAATTGCAACCTAATATAGCGAGAATAGGCATGCGATTTCCATCTGCCTAATCTCATAATTACCTCCTCTGAGACCCCCTGTCTGGCTAGTTCCGTGGCGCCCCCAATTCTAAAACTATGTGACCTAAAATGACCTTTACTAATATGAAGAAAATGTAAAGCTTTTTCCTGTATACTACTGAATTGGTATCTAGTTAAAGGCATACCAGTATAATGAATAAACAAATCTGTATTGTTACAGGTAGGTCGTACCTTTAAGTATTCCTTAATGAGTCGTATCGGACAGTAGTTTTTTCCGTTCTCAGGTATCAATAAAGTAACAGACTTTCCCTTTTGGTCAGTTTTGACCACCTTACTCTTATCTCCAGGACTTTTTCCTAACTAAAATATCAGAAATTGTTAAGTTGGAGCCATTTATAACAGACTTAGTTTTGAAGTAGTGATTTCCCTACCCTTAGCAAACCAAAGAAGGCAACGGAAAAACTGCTGAAAATAAAGCAGCTTCATATTTATTCTTACATACTTTATCTAAACAACTTATCATATCTGATAACACTTGCACTGTAATTGGTGCTCTAATGTCATTACGTTTTCCTCCTTGAATTCTTTTTATTCCTTCTAATGCCTTTCCAATTATAAAGAATTTTGTAGTATCCTGTATGCCTTGTATTTTATGATGGTATGAAACTCCTGATATATAAGATGATATGGTACCCCCCGAAAGACCCTCTACTGACAAAAAGCTATAAAATTTAGCAAATCATTGACAGGCACCGGCCAATCCTGTTTCAATTTGTAAGATGATCTAAAATTACAAAGTTTTGACAGAGCCAAATTGTATGATTTTTGTGTATTTTGGACACACCTTGATTGACAATATAATCCGCCACCTGACTTAAATGTTCCAGATCCGTGTTGGAATTTTGGTTGGCCACTGGTCTGCTTCTGGAGCTAGGCTTCTGAACTTCCCCCACTGAGAACGAGAAAGACAATCAGCAATTTGGTTTTGTTTTGAAGGGATATAAATTGCCTTAACTAACGTATTATTTTTTAAGTTCATTAAAACCATCTGTCTTACTAAAGTCATAACTCTACTTGATTTGCTAGTTTTCATATTAATGATTTGAACAACCGCCTGATTATCAACATGAAAAATAACTTTTTTGTTAACAAAATAGGATTCCCAGGACATAAGTGCTGCTACAACTGGAAACAACTCTAACAATGTCATATCTCTGGTGATTCCAGTTTCAACCCAATGTTTTGGCCATATGCCTTGGGCCCACTGACCTGCAAAATAGATCCCATACCCACCTTTGGACCCCCTGCACTATCCGTGAACAACTCTAATTTTTATTTGAAACCCATACATTGTCTGTTATTACAGTGACACCATTGTATTGTTTTAAAAGTCTAACCAAACTTCTAAATCTGCTTTCATCTGCTTGTTTACTCGAATTTTGTAATATGATTTTCTTACCCCGATTGTTGAATTTATGAGTCTGCGACAGAAGGTGCGGCCTGGAGCAACCACCTTACAAGCAAAATTCAGGAGCCCAAGAAGGATTGCATATCTTTAAGAGTTATTTTAGAACTGTCTAAGGTATCTCTGATTTTTGTGAGAGTTTGACAAGTTTTTCATTTGGAAGCCGCATGATTAAATTCTGTGTATCAAATTCTATACCCAAAACATGAGTAATGTAGTAGGCAAAGTAGTCTTGTCACTAGCAAGAGGAATACCTATTTTGTTGCATACCTCTTGGAATAACTTAAAAGTATTGCCAACTTTTGATGTTTGGCTCGACTCGACAAAAGAAAATCATCTAAATAATGGAGGATATCATCATTTCCGCTTTTTTGCTGTATTATCCAATGCAAAGCTTTTGCAAATTTTTCCCACAGGGCACAACTTATTGAGGCCTCCATTGGGAGCATTTTATTAAGATAATATTCACCCTGAAATTTTATCCCCAACAAGTCAAAATCGTGCGGGGCAATTGGCAACAAACGAAAAGCCGCTTTTACATCACACTGACTTAAACGGGCAAATGTTTTGTGTCTATTAATCAAACATGCTGCTTCGTCCACCGAACTGTACTGCACTGAACAATGATCTTTATCAATAAAATCTTTTTTTGAATTATTCTCAGGATAGGATAAATGTTGGATAAGTCTGAAATCCCCATCCTTTTTTGGCACTAGCCCCATTGGTGATACCTGAAGTGTGGGAAAAGGTGGGTATCTGAAAGGACCAGCAATGCGACCAAGTTTAACTTCCTTCATTAATTTTTCTTTAAAAATTTTGGGTAGTTGTAATGCACTTTTTAAATTGGAACTCTCCCTTGGTTCCCTAGAGCCAAAATATTTTAATGAAAAACCATATTTGAAACCAGATATAATTTCATGTGCTACATTGTTAGGTGGGTAGAATTCTAAATAATTTTCCAAGACTGATACTTTAATAGGAGTATTTCCCAATGAATAAAAATTAATACTTTTTGTTACTTCTTCCATGGGCCCGGTTATTACATTGGGCCTTTCTGTGTTTGCCACTGCATATTTCACATACGTGTTTAAACCTACAACGAGGGAAGTAGAGACAGTCATTACCATTATTATAGTATTTACATGACATATTTACACTTCCACTAGTTACCTGTGATTGTTGATGTGTTCTAGTGTTTGAAAGTGTAGCTGCATTTGAGTTATAATTACCACGATTTTGTGTATTTGTTCTATAACCCTGTGATTGCACTGACACACTGTTTTGTACTGTGGGAGATGTGATGTGTAATAGCCAATATTCACCGTGTATATTTCCCCAAGATAAATATGGATTCTTTTCTATTTTAGCCTAAATTGCTCGTCATAGGTGGCCCAGTTTTCTGACCTCGTTGCCGCTAATCTTATATCGCGCATATATTTTAACAATTCCTGTGCCCGTGTGCTGTATTTCTCAATGTAGACACTCATAAAAACCATGAATGCTGAAGTCCATTCATTTATGGACAAATAAACACCGACGATCTTTTTCAATGCAAATTTTCCCCTTTTAATTTCAAATCGCCCTCGTCAACCTCTTCCATTTCTTTTGCGTTCTCAAAAGAGAATAAAGCTCTATAAACTTTCCTCCCAAATCTTTTCCTTAATTTTAAAAGGCACGTGTTCCCCCACTGTGTCATGAATGCTAGATTCTTGTGACGGAGTGAAATCAATGGAATTATTTGCAATTTCTAAGTTTTTGGGTAACGGGTCGTGCCCAAAAGAGGGAAATGCCCTTGCATCCTCCTCCGACTCATTACCTGATGAGATATCAGCAGTTTCCTTCGGTCCTTCTGCCACCACGTGTCCGACCTCTTGTGTTTTCTTGGCAGTTCTTTTCCGGCCAGCTCCGTCCTTCTTCTGGGGGATTTCTTCGTTCTGCACTCTCTGTCCTCCTGTCCTGCTGGTCGTTCTTCTCTTCTTTCCCATGGCCCTTGATGGCGATCCTATAGCATTTCTCTTGTTTGGCATCTTTTCTTTTTAAATAGTTTAACTAATTGTGTAACACCTGCTTTCTGGTCGACAGCAAATTAACAAGTACCCGATACGGGAATTCCAAATTCTGATTCAAGCTGATACGGGAATTCCAAAATTCTGATTCAAGCTGCGAGCGCCATCTATGGCCATGCCAAATATGGCAATGAGCTACAGGCTGCAACACCCACGCACCCACCCAAATATTTGATTGAATTAAACCAGATTATTGAAAATATAAAATTTTTATAATCTCAATTATTTCTTTTGGATGCCTACAATATAATTTTTTTCACAGGTCTATGTTCTATATCTGCATGAAGTATTCTCAAATATGTGTCAAACTTTTATTTAAATGATTCACAAAAGTAAAATTAATTTTTGTGATTCAAATTCTTAATCCTAATCTCATCACCAAGCTATGGTATCTATTGGTGCATTATAACCACAATTTTTAGAAGCATCAAATGTTTATTATTTTTATTGGGTTAAACACATGGCACATAATGTTGTTAAATTCTTTCATATAGAAAACAAGTTATCATATTGACAAACTGCAACTTACAAATGAAAGCAAGTTATAAATTATAAATGTAAAAATTAACTCAATTTTAATGATTATTGATCATAAGTTAATGTGTATATAGGTTTTGCTGTATGGGCTTTGCTCATTGTTGAAGGCCGTACTGTGACATATAGTTGTTAATTTCTGTGTCATTTGGTCTCTTGCGGAGAGTTGTCTCATTGGCAATCATACCACATCTTCTTTTTTATATTTATTGATTATATTTACTGAACATACATTGAAATCAAATTGAGATATATACTATTGTCCATTAAAAAAACAAATATGAAATACAAATTTGAACTTAACCATTGAGACTTTTGGACTGAGCTATGCATATGTTAGAGTAAGTTCAATTTACAATATGTATTCCCTTCACTTTAATGGATCCTGCGTAATTGTCTCTATTATTGGAAAATTATAAAATAAAGTTGTGAATTCCAGTTGATAAAAATACAGTTTATCTTTATGAAATGTATATATATTTAAATTTATGAAGTGTTTTGTATCACAGCACACTTTAAGATCAATCTTTGATAAAAGATTGTTGGTAAAGATTGCATAATCAAAACGGTATTGTTGCTGGCTAAGGATAGTTGAAGTGTTATTACTTCTGGGTCTTTCTTACCGGAAAATTTACAGCTAACATTAAATGCAGCTGCCTGGAAGGGCTTTCATCATAAATGTGAAGAAAACTTTGTGAAATATCACAAATCAAGCCAAGGCAAAGACTTCAGGTCATTTGTAAGTGCCAACTCATTAAATTGCTGAATCCATTAAAGAATTATATGTTTTATATAGAAACCTGGAATCAGTTGTGGATTGGTGATTTCAACTTATTACTTAGCAATACATTGGAAATCGCAGTTGAATCCAGAAACAGACCATGTAAACTATTGTGACTGTCATCATCATCACTTTGCATCTATCCATGAAACTTATGGCAAATAACATCTTAACCACATTTGGAACTGTTACATAGTAACAGGTTCCAATTAGGGTTAAAAACAAAACCATCTA
>JAASAO010001360.1:37500-77958 GCA_017311375.1 Mytilus coruscus | reverse complement strand
TTTTGGGTTAAAAACCTTTTTTAAAATTTTGGGGAAATTTTTTTGGGCCCCAAACCCGGGGCCCTTTTTTTAAAAAAACCCCTTTTTTTAATTTTTTTTTTTTTTTTAAAATTTTTCCCTTTTTTTTTTTTTTAAATTTTTTTTTTTTTTTAAAAATTTTTTTTAAAATTTTTAAAAAATTTATTTTTTAAATTTTTTTTTAAAAACCCAAAAAAAAAAAAAAAAAAAAAAAAAAAATTTTTTTGGGAAAAAAATTTTTTAAATTAAAATTTTTTTAAAAAAAAAATTTCCAAAAAATTTTTAAAAACCTTTAAAAAGGGGGGAAATTAAAAAAATTTTTTTTTTTCCTTTTTTTTTTTTTTAAAAAAAACCCAATTTTTTTTTTTAAATTTTTTTAAAAAAAAAAATTTTTTTTTAAACAAAAAAAAAATTTTGAAAAAAAATTTTTTTTTTAAACCAAAAAATTTTTTAAAAAAAATTTTCCGGAAAAGGGTTTTAAAAAAAGGGAAGGGTTCCAAAAAAATTTTAAAAAACCCGGTTTAAAGTTTAAATTTTTTAAAAAATTTTTTTTTAAAAAAAAAAAAAAAAAAAAATTTTTTTTCCCGGGGGAAAAAAAAAAAAAAATTTCCCCTTTTTTTAAAATTTTTTTTTTCCCCTTTTTTTTTAAAATTAAAAAAAAAAAAAATTTTTGGGGGAAATTCCCGGTTTTTTTAAAAAATTAAAAATTTTTAAAAATTAAAAAAAATTTTTTTTGGAATTTAAAAATTTAAAAAAATTTTTTTTTTAAAAAATTTTAAAACCCAAATTTAATTTAACCCTTTTAAAAAAAAAAAAAAAAAAAAAATTTTTTTTTTTTTTTTTTCCTTTTAAAAAAGGGTTTTTTTTCCCCAAAAAAAGGTTTTTTTTCCCCCAAAATTTAATTTTTTAAATTTTTTTAAAATTTTCCTTTTTAAAAACCCCCCCCCAAAAAATTAAAAAAAAAATTTTTTTAAAAAAATTGGGGGGAAAAAAAAAAAAAAAAAAAAAAAAAAATTTTGGGAAATTTTGAAAAATTTTCCCCCCAAAAAAAAGGAAAAAAAAACCAAACCTTTTGGGTTTTTTTTTTGGGGCAATTTTTTTAAAAAAAAAAATTTTTTTAAAAATTTTTTTTTTTTTTTTTTGTTTTTTTTTTTTTAATTTTTTTTTTCCCCTTTTTTTAAAATTTTAATTTAAAATTTCAAAAAAAAAAAAAAAAATTTGGGGAAAAATTTTGGGAAAAAACCCCCAAATTTTTTTTTTTAAATTTTTTTTTTTTTTTTTTTTTTTTTTTTTTTAAATTTTTGCCCTTTTTTAAAATTTTTTTTTTTAAAATTTTGGATTTTTTTTTTGGTTTTTTTCTTTTTAAAAAAAAATTTTAAAAACCAAAAAAAACCCCAAAAAAAAAAAAAAAAATTTAAAATTTTTCCCAAAAAGGTTTTAAAAAAAATTTTAAAAAAAAAACCCCAAAAAAAAATTTGGGAAATTCCAATAAAAGGTTTAAAAAATTTTTAAAAAAAAAAGCCCCCAAAAATTTTTAAAAAAAACAAAATTTTTTTTAAATTTTAAAAAATTTTTTCCCCTTTTTTTTTTTCCCTTTTTTTTTTTTTTTGGGGGAAAAAATTATTTTTTTTTTTTTTAAAGGAAATTTTTTTTAAATTTTCCCCAAAAAAAAAAATTTTTTTGGAAAATTTTTTAAAAAAAAATTTTTTTTTTTTTAAAAAAAAAAAAAATTTTTTTTTTTTTGGTTTTTTAAAAAAAAAAAAAAAACCCTTTTTTTGGTTTACCTTTTTTAAAAAAAAAATTTTTAAAATTTTAAAAAAATTTTTTTAAAAAAAACCCCCCCAAAAATTTAACCCCCTTTTTTTTTTTTTAAAAAAAAAAAAAAAAAAAAAATTTAAATGAAAAAAAAATTTTTTTTTTTTTTTTTTAAATTTTTTTAAAAAAATTTTTCCTTTAAAATTTTTTTTTTAATTTTTGTTTTTTTAAAAAAATTTAAATCTTTTAAAAAAAAAAAGGGGGGGGGGCCCCCGGGTTTTAATTTTTTTTTTTTTTTTTTTTTTTTGGTTTTGAAAAAATTTTTTTTTTTTGGGCTTTTAAATTTTTAAAATTTTTTTTTAAACCCCTTTTTTTTTTTTAAAAAAAAAATTTTTTTTAAAAAAAATTAAAAAAAAAGGGAAAAAAATTTTTTTTTTAAAAAAAAAAACCCAAAAAAAAAAAAAAAAAAACCCAAAAAATTTTAACCCTTTTTAAAAATTTAAAAGGGAAAACAGGGTTTTTTTAAAAAATTTTTTTTAAAAAAAATTTTTTTTTTTTTGGGGTTTTTAAAAAAAATTTTTTTTTTTAAAAACCCAAATTTTTTTTTAATCCTTTAATTTTTTAAAAAATTTAAAAAAAAAAATTTTTTTTTTTAAAAAAAATTTAAACCCAATTTTAAAATTTTTTTTAAAAAAAAAAAAAAGTTTAAAAAATTTTTTGCTTTGGTTGAAAAAAATTTTTAAAAAAAAAATTAAAACTTTAAAACCCCAAAATTTAAAAAAAAACCCTTTAAAAAAAAAAAAAATTTTTAAACAAAAAAAAAATAAAATTTTTTAAAAAAAACCCTTTTTTTTTTTTAAAATTTTTTTTTTTTTAAAAAGGGTAATTTAAAATTTTAAAAAACCCCTTTTCTTTTTTTTCCCAAATTTTAAAAATTGGCCTTTTTTTTTTTTTTTTGGGGGTTTTCATTTAAAAAAAAATTTTTAAAAAATTTTAAAATTTTTTTGGTTTTTTAAAAATTTTTTAAAAAAAATTGTTTTTAAAAAATTTTTAAAAAATTAATTTTAAAAAAAATTTTTTTTTAAAAATTTTTTGGAAATTTTTTGGGAAAAATTTTTAAAGAAAAAAATTCCGGGGGGAAAAAAACCCTTTCCCAAAATTTTTTTTTTTAAAAAAAAAAACCCAAAAAAAAAAAAAGGCAAAATTTTTTTTTCAAAAATTTAATTCCCAACAAAAAATTTTAAAATTTAAAATTTTTTAAAATTTTTGGAAAAAAAAAAGAAAAATTTCCCAAAAAAAAATTTTTTTTACAAAAAATTTTCCCAAAATTTTTAAAGGGTTTTTTAAAAAAATTTTTTTTTAAAAAAACCCCCTGGTTTAAATTTTTTTTAAAAAAATTTTTTTAAATTTTTTAAAAATTTTAAAAAAATTTCCCTTAAAAAAAAATTTTTTAAAAAATTCCCTTTTGGGAAAAAAAGGGAAAAATTTTGGGAAAAAATTTTTTCCCCCTTTTTTTTTAAAAAAACCTTTGTTTTTTGTTTAAAAAATTTTTTTAAAAAAATTTTTTTTTTTTTAAAAATTTTTTGGGTTTTTTTTTTTAAAAAAAATTTTTTTTTTTTTTTGGGTTTTTTTTTTAATTTTTTTTAAAAATTTAAAATTTCCCAAAAACTTTCCCCCCCCGGGGGGGAACTTTTAAATTTTTTTCCTTTTTTTGAAAAAAAAAAAATTTTTTTTTTTTTTTTTTTTTTTTAACCTTTTTTTTTTTTTAAAAAAAATTTAAAAAAAAATTGGAAAAATTTTTTTTAAAAAATTTAAAAAATTTTTTTTTTCCAAAAAATTTTTAAAAATTTTTTTTTTTTTTTTTTTTAAATTTTTTTTTTTTGGGGGTTTTGGGTTTTAATTTTTTTTTTTTAAAGGGTTTTTTTTTCCCCCAAATTTTTTGGGGGAAAAATTTTTTTTTTTTGGGCCCCAAAAAAATTTTTAACCATTTTTTTTAAAAATTCCTTTTAACCAAAAATTTTGGGTTTTTAATAAAAAAAAAGGGGGAGGTTTTTTTTTTTGGGTGTTCCCCCCCCAATTTTTATTTTTTTTTTTTTTGGGTTTTTTTTTTTTTTTAAAAAAATTTTTTTTTTAAAACCAAAACCTTTTCCCGGGAAATTTTAAAAAGATTTTTTTTTTAAAATTTTTAAATTTTTTTAATTTTTTTTTTTTCCTTTTTTAAAAAATTTTTTTTTCCCAAAATTTTTAAAATTTTTTTTTTAAAAAAAAATTTTTTTCAAAATTTGTTTAAATAAAAATTTTGGGGGTTTTATTCCAAACCCAATTTTTTTTTGGGGTTTTTAAATGAAAAGGTTTTTCCCTTTTTTTGGGTTTTTTTTTTTTTTTTTTTTCTTTTTTTTTTTTCTTAATTTTTTCCTTTTTTTTTTTTTTTTTTGGGCCTAAAAAAACCCCCCCTTTTTTAAAAATTTCAAATTTAATTTTTAAAATTTTTTTTTTTTTTTTTTTTGGGTTGTTTTGGGGGCCCCCTTTTTTTTTAAATTTTTTTTGGGAAAAATTTTTTTTTTTCCCCAAAAAATTTTAAAATTTAAACCGGGTTTTTTAAAAAATTTTTAAAAATTTTTAAAAAAAAAAAATTTTTTTTTTTTTTTTTTAAAAAAAAAAATTTTGGGAATTTTAAAAACCAAAAATTTTTTTTTTAAAAAATTTTTTAAAGGGGTTTTTTTTTTTTAAAAAAAAATTTTTAATTTAAAATTTTTTACCCCCTTTTTTTATTGGAAAACTTTAAAATTTTTTTTTTCCCCCCTTTTTTTTTTTTTTTTTAAAAAAAAATTTTTTTTTTTTGGGGGGAAATTAAAATTTCCCTTCCAATTTTTTGGAAAAATTTTTTTTTTTAAAAAAAATTTTTTAAAAAAAATTTTGAAATAAAAAAATTTTTTTTTTAATTTTTGGGGCCCCTTTTTTAAATTTTATCTTTTTTTTTTAAAATTTTTTAAATTTTAAAAAAAAAATTTTAAAAAACCAAAAATTTTTTCATTTAAAATTTTTTTTTAAAAAAAAAAAAAAAATTTTTTTTTTTTTAAAATTGGTTAAAAAACCCAAACCCTTTAAAATTTTCCTTTTTAAACCCCAAAATTTTTAATTTTTTTAAAAAATTTGGCCAAAAAAACCCAAAATTTTTTTTTTGGCCCCTTTTTTTAAAACCCCCTTTTTTAAAAAATTTTTTTTTTTTTTTGGGAAAAATTTTAATTTTAAAAGTTTTAAAAAAATTTTTTTTTTTTAAATTTGGGTTTTTTTTTTTTTTTTTAATTTTTTAAAAGGAAAAGGTTTTTTTTTTTTTTAAATTTTTAAAAAAAAAAAAGGAAAATTTAACAACCTTTTTAATTGTTAAACCCTTTTTTCCCCAAATTTTTTTTTTTGGTAAAAATTTTTTTTCCAAAGAATTTTAAACCTTTTTTTTTTAAATTTTTAAAAAAAGTTTTTTTTTTTAAAAAATTTTTTTTTTTAAAAAAAAATAAATTTTTTAAAATTTTTTTTTTTTTGAAAATTTTAAAAAAGAACCCCTTTTTTTTTTTAAATTTTTTAAAAAATTTTAAAATTTTTTTTTTTGGGTTTTTTTTTTTTAAAAATTTTTAAAAAACTTTAAACAAAATTTTTTTTTAAAAAAATTTTTTTAAAAAATTTTTTTTAAAAAAAAAAATTTTTTTTAAACCCAAAAATTAAATGGGAAAAAGTTTTCAAAAAAAAGGGGGGGTTTTTAAAAAAATTTTTTTTTTCAAAAGGTTTTTTTCCCCAAAAATTTTTTAAAAAAATTTTTTTTTTTTTTAAACCCAAAACCCTTTTTTTAAAAAAAAGGGGGTTTTTTTTTTTAAAAAAAAAAAAAAAAAATTTTTTTAAAAAAATTTTTGGTTTAACAAACTTTTTTTAAAACCCGGGTTTTTTAAAAAAATTTTTTTAAATTATGGGGGGAAAAAAAAACCCAAACCCAAAAAACCAAAAATTTTTTTTTTTTTTTTTTTGGGTTTTAAAATTTTAAATTTGGGTTTTTTTTAAAAAAAAATTTTTTTTTAAAATTTTTTTTTTTCCCAATTTTTAAAAAAAGGGTTTTTTTTTCCCCGAAATTTTTTTTTGAAATTTTTTAAAAAAAAAATTTTTTTTTAAAAAAATTTTTTTCCCCAAAAAATTTTTTTTTTAAAAACGGTGACATTTAGTTGTTAATTTCTGTGTCATTTGTTTCTTGTGGAGAGTCGTCTCATTGGCAATTAAACCACATCTTCTTATTTTATATTATATGTTTATATGTGCATCTGGATTTGTACACTTATAATTTGTGAACGTTTACATTTGAAGAGCATAACAATTTATAAGTTTCATTATTTACGTTTTCAAACGTTTTTAATCTATTTTGTCCATGATGTCTTTATTAAAACAAATAATGAGCAATTGAAAACGATGTTACTTTCTTTTATTTGGAATACCATAGAATTTCAAATAGAGCATATATTGTTTGATATTTTACTATAATACTGAATTGAAAAATAAAATTGCAATGTTCAGCCTAACAAAAGAGAAACAACTCAAACTAATATATACAAAAAAGTTATTGAGCTAAATGAAATGTATTTGTTTCTTTTGTATTCACACAGACTAACAAAAACGCTTTGGTAAGAGGTTTTACATTAAATAATATATCATTGAACAAACTACATCGGTCACAAACGCTTATTTTGCTCCTGAATGTTCGACGAACACGATCTCGCCCCTTTTAGAGTTCATACCACTCTATCGTGTTTTTGTTTGCTATTTGATTGATGAACTTTGACCATAGGTAAACTATGGTTGCCTACATTTATAACACGTTATTTGTCAACAGTTGGTATCATATTCTAAGAAAAGATGGAAATATTCTTCAGAATGAGGTTTGAATAGTTTTGCCAGTATCTCATTACAATTAAACTGGTTACGTATCTATAGCATCATACAAGACAGCAAAACCAGAACAAAACAAAATATAACAAAAATACGTATGTAGGCATAGAGAGATATAGAGCTCTAGTGAAATTCACACAAAACATTACAATGAAATTATGATTACACACGAAACAAGCGTAAAATATGTCTAGGTAAAATAATAACATTCGTAAATCGATGAATTCTGTTTTCTTAGAGTATTAGTATTTGTATAATATCAATACTTATTTCTAGAACTTTTTTTGAAAAAAAAAAAAAAACAACTAAAATTACCTTACCAGATTAAAGTTTAATTGTATATAAAAGATAACAAACAAATCATGTTATTGTGTAGGTCACTCCCCAATTATCGTATAAAAAAATCTCCTTTCGTTCAGTTTTAGAATCGGTGATCTAAATGACTTGTGTTGTTGTAATAGGACTGCAACCAGAGTTAATTTTTAAACCGTTAATGTACCGGAACCACACACCTATATTGAATAATGATGGAAAGAGAAAAATGTGTAAAATAAGAAAAAATTGGTCGTAAAAAGCCAGAGTGGTCACATTTTTGAGTTCAAAGGTCAAACCTAAAATATATTACAAATTCGAACATGGGGAAAAAGAAAGAATTTTCTGAGATATATTCAGTAGAATGCTACAAAAACGATTTTATTACAAGCATATACTGCAAAGGATGTCAAAACGCAAGATTAGCTATTTTTATGAGCAGCTGCCATTACAAAATGGCATCAATGATAACCTTCTGATTTTTTTCCTATTTATGACAAAGAAAATGTAGATGTGACCTTGACCTTTTCACATCCATTATCTTTCACATCGCTTATCATCTTTTACCACAGCATATAATAGAAATAATTTCTAAATTGTAAAACGCCAGTTTTTCGATATATCTTTTTTTCTTCCTTTAAAAAAAACAAAATTCAAACACGGAAACAGTCTTTTTTCATTTTGCATACAAGTTGTGTATTTTTGAAAATTAATATGATGTAATATATTCACAAATATCATGTACTTGAAAGTCAAAAGATCAGTTATAACCCAAAGAAATAAATTGTCAACCGAGGCGAAAGTGGATTTAAAAAAAAGGTCATAGGTGTAACTTGCTTTGTTGGTTCTGTGTAGAACAAAATTAGTTTTATGCCATGAACATTCTCTTTTTTGGATTATCCTGGTAAAAACTTGTAGTCTCATTATTATTTTTTACCAAAGTGATTGATTATAATGTTAATTTGCTAATGTTGTAATTTGACAATCAACCAAGACCCTTACATAAGTTGTCTGGTCTCCATTAAATAGTGGTAAACAGTAATAAATGCTTCACGCTTCACACTGGGAAATTATATACAAGAATCTCAGCTACACATCAATCTCTTCGTCATTGTTTGCGAACCCGGTAATCGTATTCGCACACTGCACCGCCTTGACACGGACAAAGGTCGGTGCAAGACAGCTTTACAGGTTCAAAGTAAATCTGGCAAGTAACCTGAAGACATTGCAGGGAGGAATCTTCGACCATATTTTTTGCTTGTTTTTGTCCCTGTTTAAATAAACTCATCATAGATACCCGGATTATAATTGTGTACGTCAGACGCGCGTTTTGTTTACAAAAGACTCATCAGTGACGCTGGAATAAAATCAATTAAAAAAGACAAATAAAGAGCGACGTTGAAGAGCACTGAAGACCCAAAGTTCAGAGGTTTTCTCAAATACAGCTAAGGTATTTAGAAACCACAGTTCCTGGCTGTGTTTCATTGACGGGAATTCGAAGAAATGAACAGAAGAATTAAACATCTGTATCTGGAGACTTTTTTCCTATTCGACCCTTCTTGTTTTGCCTTCCAATCTCTCTGTCACTAAACATGACAAGCAGTATCATTCGGTATTTACCCGCTGGAAAGAGTTTATGCTCATGGGAAGTGAACCCACGGGACTGGACATGATGACGCTCACAATCGTCAGGCATCAATTACCTGAATTGCAATTCGGCTAGAATTTACACTAGTTCGTTGATCTCTTTGAGCGTTCTTGATTAAGGAATGCATGATATCTGATTTTGAATGAAATGTAGAGACAATTTCCCGAAAGTGTTAAATTTAATTGAACTACGGCCAATTCGTCCCTAATAAGTACGGTAGCGGATCGAACAAACGTTGCCAACCGTGCCGACATGCAGCTTCTGCTTCTATTTTATGTAAAAAATCAACCTTACATGTCTTTAGAATGATGCTGTCCTCGTGGAAAAGAGAATTAGGAATATATTAATATGAGAGTGATAGAACCTTCTCTATTGTAATGTCTTCACCACACCCAGCAGTAAGTAGGACACGACGGGTTACTTATTCTGGACTTGATTTTCTATGTACATCTAGTATGTCTCCTGACCTGGACTTGATTTTCTTGCAATATATTTAAAATATATTCTCTTACGTTTTACTTTTTACATTAGATTTAAAATCAGTATATGGTATTTCACATTAAGATATTAGGTCTTTCAGGGCATTCCTGGCTTCTTGATCTACCACTGTGTTTCCGTGAATGCCGGTATAACTTGGCACCCATAGAAATATAATTTCTTTAATGAGAATTTTCAAATTTCTCATTAAGTTTTCGAAGGTTTTGATTTTAATCTATATATATCTATAGGTATTGGACCAAATAAGTAACAGATGTCACCCTCTTCCAACTCAGCATTGACAAACGATTTGACAATTTCTATACTATCATCAAATGCTTTTGTCATTGAAGATCCAATTTCCTTAGGGGCGTGCATTTCAATTGAGATGTTAATCAGTGACTTGATATGAGACTTTTCATCAAAAGGATTTGTCAGTCGGTGGTGAGCATGGTCTAAAATAAGTTTCACACGCTGTGCATCTTGTCGTAAGACAGTTGGTCTTGTTTTATCATGAAAGGTTTTTTTCGGGAGCAGTAAATTTAGTTTTAATCTCATGTCTGCATTAAAGTCTGCGAGCATCCATGTTTCAATAATATTTTTCCTGATCTCTCGCATGCATATTAATTGCTTTTGTGACGAACATTGACACACAATGCCTTTTTTTTCAATTCAACCTCATTCGTTCTCCTTTTTGGAGTAGTAGGAGTTGTAACCTTTACAGAACTATCAAAATTAATCATTATCCTGAAAAAAATCTTATCCAAAGGATTCGGTTAACTATTATAAAAAGTCAAAATTCAACAAAAAAAAAAAAAAAACTTTTTACATGAAAAAAAAGCAAATAAGTGAAGAACACACTTAAGAAACTCGAAGATACCTCATAATTCACAGATTATGTCAAAATCACATCACAACTAACACATTTATTGTTGAACAAAACGTCCCAATAAGTGAACTTGATGGATATTACTATAAATAATGAATGAATGACGAACATGTAATTTCCGTAGTTGAAAAATATAAGTGATGTTTTAATTTCTTGATTTTAACAAAACTATTCGCAGTTTCTCCATCAACGTTTGCATGCAGTATCTCAAAAGATATTCTTTCCAACCAAATAGGAATAATTTTTTCGTTTTCAAACAAAATGCGTTAAATTTCCAGCTGAAAACCCCAACTTTAAGTTTAAAATTTTATTTGAGAATGGTTTATTATTTATGTCTTCATCATTCCGATGACTCTTGCTGATATGTGCATCGAAAATATTTACGAGCAGAGCCTAACATTGAATAAACAATTTATCATTTTTAATTTTAAAGTGACTTCACATAACGATAAATTAAAAGATACTACATAAACAGGCTAAAATACAAAAATGTGACCAAAGAATGCTTTTACGACCAAACGAAAAATTAAATTTAGATATTATTCTATCATATAAAACAAGTTCCAGCCGTGTGTTATTCTGATACATTAAACTCGTTGATTAAACGTCTTTTTCGAGGTTAGTTGCAGTACTATAACTAATATCATATTGTAAGACACAGATTACTCAACATTCGTACGGTCTCATGCTACAGATTCTAAAGAGTGTATCTTGTGGAATTCGAAAAATGTCAGGAGCACAGTGATCTCTACTGCTTTTAATAGCCCTAGACCACTTAACATCTAACGCAACCTTACATATTTTGCAATATGTTTTAAGTATATAAAACTGTACTAAACAGCCTGGAAATATTGATAGTTTCAATCGAAAACTCCCTGGAATAAAGCAACGGAACCTCCCGTTAATCTAGTTAATGGAATGTATCATTTCTAAATACATTGATATGGACATACAATATTTTCATATAGACATATTTTTTATGCACCTGTCCTAAGTCAGGTGCCTGTAGTTCAGTGGTTGGATCTGATGGAGCTGCTATCCTATCAGGTAGAAAAAAATGGTGTTTGGGCTAAACTTAAACAGGAAAATCCGAGTCTTATTACAAATCACTGCAAAGACCATAGACTAGCTCTGACATGTAGGGATTCGTATAAATCAGTTAAAACAATGAACAAACTTGATGAAACTCTAGATAATATGCACAAATACTACAAGTATAGTTCAGTCAAGTCAAAGTCCCTAGAAGATATACAGAAGGCTATGGAACAACCAGTGCTGAACGTGATGAAGGTAAAGCATCACAGATGGCCGAGTCATGGAAAAGCTGTGTCTTTTTTTCTGTACACATACATGTAATTAAGAGGGGGAAATGAAAATGAAATGATATCCACGAACAAGATAAAAAAATAATAAAAAAACAATGAACTTACATTATAACTTAATTTTAAATACAAGAAATACATATTGTAGTAAATTAAAAATGTTTTACTTATTTTACACAGAGCTTTGATTTGTGACCTAGAGAGCCACACCATAAGTCGCGATCCTGTAGGAAATGGAATCCTGAAGTCTCTGAAAGATCCAGTTATATTGAAAACGCTACTGCTTTTAGCAGATGTACTTCTACAAATGGACCAACTATCTTCTTATTTGAGAAGAGATATTCATCTAGGTAAGCATGATATATTGATACATAAACACTAAATTATAACAAGTTAAGTTTCATACGTTTTGCTTGTGTTTTATCTAGGTATGGTCAAGGGCATTACAGATAAGAATTCAATTTCTGGAGAAAAAGAAGACCGAGGGTGGTCCCTGGATGAGGAAAATGCACTCAATTGCCATTGAATGTGGGATTGAAACAAACACACCACCTGTCATAGCATTCAGTACAGCAGTCAGAAAGCCATTCTTGTCTGCTTTGAATTGCAATATTCAAACAAGGTAATTGCTGTATTTTATTTTACAAAAACATACACAAATAACAATAAGACATTTTCATATAAATGGTCAATCACATTGTCATAAAACAAATGTCTGTTTTCAGGTTTGAAGATTCAGATGTAATGAACCAGTTGGCTTTGATGGACCTGTACTTGTTTGAAGAAATTCCTTGCACGTATGGTCTTACTGAGATGATGAATCTGGCTGACCACTTTAAAAGATACAGTGACAATCTTGTCCATGAATGGACATCTTTCATGTCCTTTATTGGTGACACTTCAGCTGAGCTCAGATCAATCCAGAAGTGAATAACTGTGCTCATGAATGAAAATCTAGGATTGACTGAGCTTCATCCAAACATTTTGAAACTTATGAGTGTGACAGCAGTTTTGCCACTGATCACAACTGAGGTTGAGAGAGTGTTTTCTCAAGTAATGCTGATCAAATGTTATCATAGAAATAGGCGCAAGAAATCAACACTTGAGAACTTGCTACATATCAAAATAAACTGTCATAATGACATGTTCTGTTCAATTTTAGACAATGTTGTAACAAAGTTTTTTAAAGTCAAACAGAGACGATTGTGCCAAAATTATTGAATTTTATTACTCCACATTAACTGAAACTTGATTTTACTATAGTGCCTGAGTTATATAGAGTATTTTGTTTGTAATGTTATGTACATATGTAATTTATGACGTATGCTAATACATTATGGGGCTTAAATAATTGCCTTTTTTTCAATGACATTTACGCGTATAATTGCCCTTTTTCTGACTAGCACCCTGCCCTTTTCAAATCCTGGCTAGAACACTGTTGTCGTTTGTTGGCGTGGTTCATAAGTGTTTCTCGTTTCTCGTTTTGTATATAGATCAGACCATTGGTTTTCCTGTTTGAATTGTTTTACACTAGTCTTTTTGGGGCCCTTTATAGCTTGTTGTTCGGTGTGAGCCAAGGCTCCGTGTTGAAAGCCGTACTTTGACCTATAATTGTTTACTTTTTACAAATTGTGACTTGGATAGATAGTTGTCTCATTGGCACTCATACCACATCTTCTTATCTATATATATTCACAACACATTGTCTTAATCAAACAGAATACAATTGTTTACAGCAATTGGAAAAACAATCATTCCACTAACTGGTGATGTTGAGTTTTATTGTTTTAATCTAAATATAATAATTTTTATGTAAATATTTTTTATAAGTTACAACAGCACGAGTATAAATCAGGCATAGTAACATTTACATCGTGCTGACGGTGAAATAAAGTGTTCGTTCTCATTCTCTGTGGTCCAGTACATACTGATTTGAAATAAAAAAAAAAAATTCCATATATTACAATGATTCATTGATTGGTAGATGTTTGGTTAACTTCAGCTTGCAGGTGTTCATGCGTTTTTAGAACGAGAACAAGTTTACGAAAGGTAGGTTCTGTAAAAGTGGTAGTTCGAGATGCAATTTTGGCTGGCACCGGAAAATGAGTGTATATGGTAGAGAACAGAAACTTGAAACATGCTACATAGGGGCCATTCAAAGAGTTGTTGCAAGGGTTCTTATCATGCAGGGAGTGAACAAGAGGCCTTGGATTTAAAGTCCCAGTTCTGACCGGGCTTGACTGTATATTTACACATCCCACAAAACCAAAGGAACGGCTAACTGTGGTAAAAGCTTTACTGCTGGTCGGAAGAAGACCACAAGTGACCATACTTCTATTCCCAAGTCACCCATGGTGTTCCATGTGTTAGAACAGTTTACAACAGTTAAAATATTACGACTTGATTGTGAGGATAAGATGAGACAGTATATATAAATGCCCCAGAAATAAATGTATATTTACCATCTTGATGTAAGGTGTTCCCCTGAAATTCCCGCGCTTTTGCATTAGTACTCTGCAGTAAATGAGAAAATTACAAAATAAAAATATAAATATAAAGATTATTTTGAGAACAAAGAATTAATCAAATGCAACTTACGAAATGTATCACATTCACTTAATGAAAATGCATCGTATTCACTTGATAAAATAAAATGAGGGCGCCACTTTCATTGCATATTTCCTGTAAATGACATGAAAACACGTGGTCCTAAAAAGGAAAGATGATATTGGAATTTCATCATAGTTTCAATTGTTTCAATCTGGTAAGTAAGTACCATTTAACAATAATTTGTTATAGCATTAAATACCAATACCTCAATACAAAAATGAGGATTCTTGCGGGGTGTCAGCACATAAAGACATAAACATTTACATTTCTTTTAAGATGCATTATTCATAATATAGTATTTCTTTCTTTCTCTACAGTCATTTGATTCATCCTCAGCTCACTTGATAAAACTAAAAACTGAATTCGAAACTTAATAAGATAAGAATCGAAAAGCGGTTGATAAATATATATTCGCCGGACCTTGCAGGTCGACAAAAAGCAGATATTTAACCCAACAAATGAAATCAGAACCAAAACATAAAACCTTTTAATATGGAAGAATAACAAGACCCAATATATTATCCCAACCACATATTAAGTAGATATATGATGACAAAACCATTATTGACATTTTGAGGGGAAATAATGCTGTCAGAACCATGGTTCAATTCTTGAAAAAAAAAACATAAACAGAATGAATTATTTTTGAGGCGTTCTCCCTACTTAGCGTTCTCCCTTCTTTTTTTTTTTGTTTTTCAATGTATGTTTTATTTCTGAACTTGTTTATTCTAACATCAGAAAACATATCTTTGATTTGCATTCGAAATTTTCATGTTAATTAGGATGACGAAACCAAATGAAAAAAAAAAAAAACAAGAGTAAGTTGATACATACAGTTTTGAGGTATACCAGAAACATCAACAAGTGTATGTACTCATTCTGTTTAAATTTTATTATCCCTCGAGTCACAATAATACTCAGGTGATCTGTTTGCTAATGAGTTATCGAATACAAAACAGAAGGCCGAATTGGTACAATTAATTGCATATATTTTTTTAATTGAACATGTGCTCTTATATTTACGATTGTACTGTCATTGGCATTTCCTCATTATTGGCGCGAATTTGAATTTGTATTGTAAACATCATAAAGACCAACAAAGATATTTCCGTACTGATACTATTTCTAAAATGAAATTGCCCAATCTTATAAACTTATCATGATACCAGGATTAAAATTTTGTACGCCAGATGAGCGTTTCGTCTAGTATTGAATATGACCTAATTATAAATTCAAACAGACAGTGATACACAAAGGTATAGATATGTGTGTACATGATGCAATACACAAGGTCAAAGTTTAAATGTATCTAATTAAAATTATATTTATAAGTCCCGGGACACATTCATTTCTACAAACAAAGAAGCAACCACAATTTTATTTTCATAATAAAGAGAAAAATCAAATAAAAAATATTTCCATGCGTAACTATTCTTATAACATGTCCCTTTATCACTTATCACATTTAACATGCCGACCTTGGAATATAAAAACGACAATAAATAAAATACGCTACCGTGCTATACTGGCAATAAAAGTTTTTCAAACGTTGAATATCATTTGATTTAACTTCATAATTTGAAATCCTGGCTGTGTCGTTGGAATATAATATTAAACATGAATATTTATTTTGAATGGTGTATTTCCATAATTAGTTGTACACCATGTCTTCATGTTGTAGGTAAAACAAAATTACACCGTTCAAATTTGGCTTTTATCTTAGTTTTTCTGTTTACATGACTTTATAAGGTTACCACAACATAAGGTTTCAAGATTTCATATTGTCCTCTGTTAATTCATTGAGTTATTTCTCTTTGATCATTCAAATAAAATTTCATTGAATTGCTTCCTTGGACTTACAAAACAGTTTTGTTTTAAAAAACAATAGTAACACGGCTATGAAAATTTCATCATATCAAGCTCATGAAAGATAACAGAACAACCTCCGTCATTTTTTTTAAAGCACCTTTTCTTATCCTGAACAACAAATGAAACCCACCACAATCAGTGTAGTGTCTATATGCCATTTTGTTTTTTTCTTTTTTGCTGACATAGTTGTTCGTTTTATAGTGATTTAGATTATAAGAGATGGTTGACTACTCTAGTTCAATTTTTGACTTTTTTACCTATTATGTCTGTTTGTTTTGCTCACACATTGTTGTCAATTTAATACAATTCTATGCGACTGTCATACAAGTGAAAGATTGTGGAGCAGGATCTGCTTACCCTTCCGGAGCACCTGAGATCTCCCCAGTTTTGGAGGGTTCGTGTTGCTTAGTCTTTAGTTTTCTATGTTTTTCTCCTGTACTATTATTTGTCTGTTTGTCTTTTATTTTTAGATGGCGTTGTCAGTTTATTTTCAATTTATGAGTTTGACTGTCCCTCTGGTATCTTTCGTCCCTCTTTTAAAGAGAAGTGAAAGATACCAAAGTGACATTCAAACTCAAAAGTCGAAAATAAACTGACAACACCAATTGAAAATGTTAAACAGTTTACAAATCACAGTACAGAAAACTAAACAGTGAGCAACAAGAACCCCAACAAAAACTAGGGGAAAGCTAGCCATAAATCCAGATTTAATCCAACTGTTTTACATAAAGAAATGCCTGTACCAAGTTAGGAATATGACAGTTGTTTTCCATTCGTTTGGAGTATTTGAGCTTTTGATTTTGTCATTCGATAAAGTAGTTTCCGGTTTGAATTTTCCTTGGAGTTTAGTATTTTTGTAATTTTACTTTTTTACAGATATGGTTATGTAAATTATTCACATGCATCTGGTTTGAATACACTGAATTTGTAAGAGAAATAGTCATTAAAACCAAGAACATTTCAGTTGCTAAGTTGGGGTAGTTATAAGATGATAAGTAATAGCGCCAATTTTTGAAATTTAGATTAATTGTTCAGACAATAAGCATATGACATGCAGATAACAGGATGGTAATTGGTGTCTTACTGTATGCCATCCAAATGCACAATTCTTCAAAAGATACAAGAATTTAGCATGCAGTTTAAATCAATTTAAATGTCTTTACCTATATACTTACTTTTATGACAATAACTTATCTATTTAAAAAAAAACAAAAAAACAAAAGTATCTAAATTACTAAATGCAAAGAAAAAAAAATCAATAAAATTAGTTTACAAGACCTAACACCATTATTTTTACAATATATTTCCTTTAAAACTTGCATTTATTTTCAGTATAAATGTTTTAGATATAAGCAGGTAATAATATCGGTTTTAAATAGCTATTCTTACCTTTTTCTTGCTTTAGAAGCTGTGTGGATCGCTTAGTATTTGAATTTAAATTACCGCCATGATTGATAATGAAGGAATCGTTTTGATTGGTTCATGGTCATTTGAAATAAACATATGTAATCTGAAGATCATTTCAATACTATTTTCATAGCAGATTCACTTTAAAGAGGGCATCTAAATATTTATAAATATGCATACATATTTAGTCTGTATTTAAATGTAATAATTTAACAAATGGACACCTGTTTCTGTTTCATGCATCAATTAACACGACCATTTTCCATTACTGAAAATAGATATTGATAAATACAGAAATTGCTACGGCTTGGATAGCAGGAAGAAAACATGATAATACGGAACAATACAAGATAAATTATAGTTCTATATGACAACACCCATGCACAAGTTTAAAAGACCTATCTTAAACTAGTTGTATGAATTACACGCATTGATTTTGTATTTTCTACATGCAAAATGTTAATCATTATTAGATAAGGTTAATGAAGAAGTAAATACATGTAATTAATGTTTTCACGAAAAATATATCACAATTATGAAAACTTCCCATCCCTATTAATACAAAGAGGTAAGATTTATGTACAAACATGTATTTTGCATAAATGTGGTTCACGTAATGTTAAAAATCATAATTCTAATCCATATAAAACTTATAACTACATGTATCATAAAACTCTGTATAAAGAACGATACATAGCTGGATCATCAATATGTTCGACTAAACATCTTTCTAAAGTGTTGACTACTATTCTTTCTACAATAAAAGATGGCCTTTGAAAATATTGTGATGAGATATATTCAACCAGTGGTGTCAATCAGATGAGGATTCTCAAAAATCTAAAAAAGATCTACTGCTGAATCTCAGATCACAATCACTGCAATTTTACAGCAACATTGAGACCTTTGATTTTTCTACGCTTTACACTTCTATTCCCCATGCTGAATTAAAAAATCGACTTCACAATCTCATTAAACAGAGCTTTTTCTACAAAAATGGTAATTGTAGATATAAATTTCTTGTTTTGGGCTATAATAATTCTTATTTTGTGAAGAACCACACTGATTCTATCAGAAAATACAGTGAAGATGATATTATCAAAATGCTGGACTTTTTAATCAACAATATATTTGTTGAGTTTGGGGGATTGATATTTCAACAGACAGTCGATATTCCAATTGGTACTAATTGTGCACCCTTCTGGCCGACTCCTTTTTGTACTCGTTTGAAGTAGAATTCATTCAAAACCTTCTAAAAGACAAAAAGAAAAAGCACCTTGCAAAATTCTTCAATTTTTTCAGATATATTGATGATGTCCAATCACTGAATAACCCATATTTCAACCAGTACTTGCATCTCGTATATCCCAGTGAACTTGAAATGAAGGATACTACTGATACAAGAAGGACTGCTTCATACCTTGATCTTTTCCTCAATATTGACACAGATGGACAACTTCACACTAAATTCTTTGACAAATGGGATAATTTCAACTTCCCAATTATCAATTTCCCATTTCTCTGCAGTAACATGCCTCCTGCTCCGTCGTATGGTGTGTACATATCTCAATTGATACGTTATGCTCGTGCATGTTCACACTCTACTGACTTCATATACAGGAGGAGCTCCTTGCAGAAATTGCTCCAACAGAGTTATGAGGAGGAAAGATTAAAATGACACCCGTAAATTTTTGGACACCATCACGAATAGGTTGATCTATACGATGTGTCTGTGTCTAAACTAATGACATTTTTACCACGTCTTAGATTGTGGTTTAACATCTTTGTCGTCTGTCTGCTAAGTACCGAAGTGACCTATTCCCGAATATGACTGTTATACCGAGAGTGAATTTACATTGCTATACGACGTGTCTCGGTATCTTGTACATCCAACATTCATGTATTTATTTTTGATGTTTTTGTTATTGTTTCGGTTGAATAATGTGTTATGTCGTATCGTTTGTTGTCCAAATAATTATAAAATTGCCTTTCAATAACATCATTGTCATGTTCCCGAATATGACTGTTATACTGGATATGAATTTGCATTGATGTGCGGCGTGTCTCGGTGTTTTGTACATCCAATATTAATGGATTTTTTATGTTTCTGTTATGGTTTCGGTTGGATAATCTGTTATGTCTTATCGTTTGTAGTCCAAATAATTATAAAATTGCCTTTCCATACCATCATTGTCATGAAAATTGTTTGGACGAATATTGTGAAAATAATTGTATAATGTTCGAGATTGCATGTTAGTCATGTAAGCGCGTCACTGTTTTTGATATCCTGTGGTGCTTTTCGTTGATGAAATATGTGCGTTGTTGTTCTGTGGTTTGCATGTTGTGTCGACTATTATATTATTTGTTTGTGTGTTTCTCTGTTATGAATGTTCTTGCGTAATTTTGTGCTGTATTTCTGTCACGTAGTGTTTTAGCGATATTTTCTAACATTGTCATAAAGCGGGAGGTTTGGCATGCCATGAAACCAGGTTCAACCTACCATTTTTTCTTAAAATGTCCTGTACCAAGTCAGGAATATGGCAGTTGTTATCAAATAGTTCGTTTCTATGAGTGTTGGCGTTTGGTTTTGTTGCACTTCGGTGTTCCTGTTGTTCCTGTGTTTTCCTCTTATTGTTGATGTGTTTCCCTCAGTTTTGGTTTGTAACCCGGATTTTTTTTTCTCTCAATCGATTTATGACCTTTTCACACCGGTAAACTACTGTTTCCTTTAAGTGTCATTTTTCGAATTAAAGATTTTCATACAGATTTTTTACCAGTTGCGTTTGAAAAAGTATAATGTAAAATGTTTTTCTTTACTATCCTTTTTCAAAAATCCGGTTATCATAAATGTAGGCAATTTCCTTCATTAAAATTCAAGTGGTATAACTATAATAGTTTATTTCAAAATGTGTCTTATAAAGCTGGTGCATATTCCATACTAACATGTATTGTAATGGTTGAAATGACACAGATATTCCGACTTCAAGTATAAAGAGTATATTTCTACCTCAGGAATAGATTACCTTAGCTGTATTCGGTAAAACTTTTAGGAATTTTTGGTCTTCAATGCTCTTCAACTTCGTACTTTATTTTGCCTTTTTTTTTATTCGAGGCGTCACTGATGAGTCTTTGTAGACGAAACGCGTCTGGCTTAAATACAAAATTTCAATCCTAGTATTTATTATGAGTTTATTTGTTAAAGTGAGTTTCTTTTTCAATTAAAAGGTATGAATTTTGAGATAGTAAGAACTCTAGCGTTGCAAATATAGTCAAATGACAATATATTTGTTACTTTTGGTGGACGCTCTGAACAGATAATTGAAATTATCTATGTCTGTCTGCCTATTCGTAATTATGTCCTAAATTTCTACAATATACACTCAAAAAGAATAAAAAGAACCGAACACTAGCTTTTTACTTGTCACTACATGATGTCCTTCCATTAAATTAAAAAAAAATTTTGTGATTATGTGAATCACATCAATATCCTTGACCACTAGATAAGGTATCACAGATGTACATGGTAAGGCTAAGTCTTCTTCATAGATCGTCTTACAATCTTTGGTGAATTCCTATATCTTTATACTAATCGGTTGAGAACTATATGTCACGACTAAATATCTATAAATTTTGTACTTTTCCAATTGCAGCCCTTTCAATGTTAGTTAACAATATTCTAGCAGCCCTGTCATATACGATATATTACCTAGTTGATAAGAAATGTGCATTCCCTATCATGATTCTAATGAAGGAAATTTGCTAATTACAAAGAATTTGTAGAACAAACTTTGAACTAATTAAGTTCATTAGAATGTCAGCTCATTATTAGAACGACATCATGATTTGGTATATATTTATCTTAACATTTTATTTAAACATTTATTTATCTAAACGACATCATGATTTGGTATATTCTATTTAAACATTTCATTTAAACATTTATATATTTAAACGAAATCATGATTTGGTATACATTTATGGAACATATGTGTAAAATATTACCAATACATGTTCCAATTGTATAAATCTTATCTCGTTTGTGATACCACCGAATGCTTTTCATCAACCAACCTACAATGCCAACAAGTACTGCATGCATTGTTGAGCCTTCCTATGCAATGTCACATATGCATGAATTCACCTTATTTTTGTAAAGTTTTGTGAAATATTTTTAGTCTTTGTGTTTTGCTATGAATCAATATCTGAATATATTAAGTTAATGACAAGCTTTGATATGCTTTGTTTAGAACATGTGGGTTTTTAACTTTCAGTTTGTTTATAATCGGTCATGATAAACGTTAGATAATCTTCATGTGCTATAATTGGTACTGTTATAAGGTTTGACAGGATACATTTAACAATCCGTTTTTATGATGCCTCAGCAAGGAACATCTGTCATCAATGGATTTTTTTTTTTTTGTATCAAACACCTGTTGTCACTAGTGCAATAAGACATGTTTACAACTTTTAATTGTTAGTTTAGAACAGACAACATGTTTATACTATATAAATACAGTTTTGTGATGTCAAAATAGTATGCAATATATATTTTAAAGTCTTTAATTAGCTGAAAATGGTCACAAAGCAGTCCTTTTCATACGACACGATTAACTCTAGGTTGGCAGTGTTTATGAAAGAAATAAATATAGTGTTGTTGGCTTTTTGTCAAAATGTATGTCCTTCAAACTTCTAGAGTTTGAACTTATACTAAAACTACTACCCTTCCTTCAATTGATCATCCTGATAATTTAATTTGACCACAATCCAACATTATATATACAGATAAAATTCCCAAGGTGTGTCTCTATAAGATATCAATGTACCAATAGGTTAACGAAACCAAATATATGAATATTAAGTATCTCCTCAAAAGAGTGGTATTGTGCGAATCAGCTAGCTGTATTTACAAAGTGCAACCGTTTATTTGATAACCTAACTGTTGTGATATATATGGTATATGCAGGTTTCTTGTTATCATTATGAGGACAATCAAATACCTTTGAAAACTTATTTTACGAAAGCAAATGGTGTTTGAATGACTGTAACAATAAAATTTGATTATTTTATTAGGACCGGTGCTTTTCAAAAGGTCGTTTAAAGTAAGTTATGAAGTTTTTGAGAAAAAAACGTGCACTACACCATAGCACTTTGAGCATTTCCTTTACTATTTATCGGCCAATATTTTAGTTACTTAGAGATATGACATTTTTGAAAGTATTTTGTCTCAGAATTCAGTAGATTTTTAGTAATATCAGTTATTTTTATACAAGTTTTCGAATAGACCAGACTGTCTTCACCGTCTGCATTGTTACGCTTCATAGATAAGTGACGATTTTAACCACAAGCTAAGTCAAATATTTTCTACAGATCACATTTCACTTAATGATTTTCTTTTAATTACTTGTTTGTTCAGGTGCTATGTTCATTTTCAAGGCAATGTGTTTGACAAGTTTGAAATATAATTAACGTGAAATTGTTAAATTCCTATTGTTGTTCCTAATATCAAACCTGTTTATTCAAAAAAAAAAAAAAAAAAAAAGAAAGAAAAACATAGACAAGCAATGACATAAAATTTCCGATGAGAAAGGTGGTTTTATTTGAATCTGTATAGAGACTACTAATGGTTTAAATGCTTGATTATATTTCCCTGGTACTACAGATTTGTTACTTATGAGACTCATCAGTGGCATTCGTATCAGATAAGTTCGACAACCTAATCAAAATAAAGTTGAAGGGTATTGGAAATCAAACACTACATAATAACAAGCCTTTAAATTGTAAAATAAATAGTAAAAAACATTCGACCATTATCTATCCTATTATTACAATCTTTCGTTAGTGCAACAAATTATCAAAATTCAAAACATGTCTCCCGTTCGAGAACCTTTTTTTAGGCATTTTCTGAAAAAAAAAAAAAAAAACAGTTATATCATCACAGCAAATATAATATCTTTTTTTAATTAATAGTTTAAGTGAATTTGATAAACGTTAAGATACTTGGGTTAAATGGCTATGTTAATGAAATTGGATAGAACGTAATCGAAGTGAAACTTGAAGATCTGTAGTTTTTTTGGGTACAATATCGAAATAAACAATAACTATGATAAAATAGCTGATAGACCAAGGAAAAAAGTTGATAATACATTAATCTTGGATAAGTTCTTTAAGTGTAATTAGTGTGTAACTGGGTTATCATATACCTAGAGTAAATAACTTATGATTTTTACAGTATGATAATAGTATTAAATTTACGTGAATTCCATATTTTTCGAAATGGTGCTTGGGGCTGATATGAAAATTTATAAACTGCTTCCGGCTATTATCGCATGCCTTTCCGTAACGTTATCGCATGGCATTCCGGCATTACTCGGCAAATTCCGGAAAATACATCTCAATGGTACGTTTTCAGTGAAAAACATAACAAAGTAAGGTACAAAACAAATATAAGGAAACAGGAAAATATATTATTAAAATGCAAAACAAAATACAATAAATACATTTTTGAAAGTTTCCCATAATTTAAATTACTTTACAAATGTTGACTCTTCCAAACAGTATTCACTTTGTTTTGTTGATTTTTTTTATCGTGAATATAAAAATATATTATACTGTTGTTTTTCTCCCTGTGGAGGCATTTGATAGAAATATTTCATGTCGGATGTATTACATTTGGCGTCCGTCGTCCGTAAACTTTTCACTTTTGAACTTCTACTTCAGAACCACTTAAAAGGATCAATATATTAAACTGTTATTTTTCCCCATTGTTGAAGCATATGATAAAAATCATAACCTGTCATTTTACATATGAGATTAATTCAGTTCTATCAGCCCTCGAGCCTTTGGCTCTTGGGCTGATATTGAACTTGGGCTGATATTACATCTGATATGAAAAATACCATGTAATAATCTGATATTATCAAATATCTGTCAAAAGTTTATGTAATTATCCAAAGGGGAAGTATTCGTGTCCTCAATTTACATTTCATAATGTTTCTTTATTGTTTTTAATATTATTAATATCATTATCATTTGTAGTAGTATTATTATCATAGGTGGATGTTTTAGTTTTGATACTATGATTTAGTTCTCTATACTCCACGGCGCACTTTCAATCAATGAATAGAAGGTGTGACAATAAAAATAAGATTCTATTTATAAATG
The DNA here is from genome assembly GCA_017311375.1 of Mytilus coruscus. NCBI lineage: Eukaryota > Metazoa > Mollusca > Bivalvia > Mytilida > Mytilidae > Mytilus > Mytilus coruscus. The sequence continues at coordinate 53,567 of JAASAO010001360.1, read as the reverse complement.
TGTATATTCTCCTTTTAATGCATCTTTTCTTGGATTTGAATACATATATATTTAGAAAATTAAGCATGGACAACGGAAAACAATTGCTTTACTAATACTTCACTAATGAAAATTCAATTTACAATCAAATTCTGAATCACCAATACAAATTCAAAATTTTAACAACAATCCGATTACAACGTCTTAATAATATGTAGACATATTTTTGACGAAAGACATGACAGAAAAATAATTAAATCTGCATTATATACCTCATATGATTTTGAAATAATGAAAATATTTTAATGAAACATACAGTACAATGTACATCTAAAGATATTTGTAGTTAGACGGAAATGATTCAGTTGATCACGCCAGGTTTCAGGTCTGAATCACGTGATTTCAATTAGTCGTTTGACATTACGTAACTTGTTATAAATACTTGTAGATACATAGTGTTGAGCATATGTTGTGGATAAATTATCATCTAAATCGGTAAGGTTTTGTTTTACTTTGTATGAAGACTTGACCATGCTTACATTTTGTAAATCAAGGGTGCCAATATAACACCGGTCATAAAATAATTTTAACCATTCTTTATGTAATATTGTTGTTTTATTAAGCCATTTTCTTCAATTCTATCGTCGTCAGATAAAAAGGCAGTGAAGGAGATGAGGAATATTAAATATTTAAAAATATTTTCAGAAACAACATTTAATTATTAATTTAAATTAGGTTTTAAAGGTATAAAAGCAATCTTTAAAACAAAGGGCATTTTTTTGATTGAAATTAACTTCATAAATAAATTTAATTAAAATATTTTAAACAACATTTTATATGTTTTAGGAAATTTTAAACATTTTATCAATTTTTAAGTACATCCAAATGCCTGTTTTATAAATACAATTGATGATTCATACATTACTTGAAATGACAGTTTTGATGAACATCATATCACAACACGGGTTACCAAGAAATAACATCTTAAAGATTGTGTATCTTAAAATCGGTGAATAGAAAACGAATAATCTAAAAAGATAATAATAAACAGACAAATGCATCTTATTTTATGTACGAACATGATTTATTATAATCGGGTGAAATGGCTAATATCATCAACTAAATTACTGCAACTGATATTTGCTTAAATCAGCATGATTTTAAGTCATCATAGCTTCCATTCGCCTTTTGCAAAATTGTCTTATTCTATTTGCTGTTTATGATAACTTTTATTGAAATTTTGACATTCTTTCTTTATAGTATCTAGATGTTGCTTGTACTGTTTATCATATTTTTTTAATATTAAGTGTATTATATTTTGGACAAGTATTTATTATGACATACACCATTATACAAATACATGTGAGTGTGAATTTGTCTACAATGTTTAACATTTTAAGCAGATGGATAAAAATTATAACAGCTCTATTTCCGCTGGATAAATAATTTGATGAATCATAATTAAAATGACAGTATTATGAATATCATAACACACGAAATTTTATCAGGAAGTTTCATTCAAAATTTGTATCAAATGAGGTGAGAACATGTTTATTCGAATAAGATATTGCGAAATAATTCCAAAATCTTCTTGTCTAAAGTTCTTGACTTTTATTGTATTCGCTGTTTATGATAACTGTCTTGATATTTTCAATTTTTATTACTTCTAATGGACATATTGCCATGGGTTAAGTTTAACATTGATTTGTTAGTTAATAATGATCTCTTGTAATTTTCAGCTTTTTTTCAGTTTAGAGCTGCAAATTTTTTAGGTAATCAAATATGTTGTATCTTTATTTATTTCCATCCTCCGTCATTGAACAAAATGATCCCCATTACTACATGTATGTAGTATACAAAATACTGAAGAGATTTTCATATCGATATGGTACTATTTATTGAATACTTATTTCCTCCTCAACATAAAAATATCATTGGTAAAATCATCTTCCTATTTAAAAATAATTCGAATAATTAAATATTAATCAAATACAAATGAATTATCGCTTACTAAATGCGCTGATTAATTGAAAATGACTGTTTAATATTTTATATTAGTTTTCATCATCATACATTAACTACTTTACTAAAAATTAAAACTCTTTATACAACAGTCTTTACAGGAAATTATATATGTATTACTGGGTCAATAAAATAATTACCTTTTAATTTTCAATCTATTTTTGTGTAGAACTCAATTTGGAGTAATAAATTCTGATTTAAGTGATAAAGATTTTTATAGTAAAATATATGTTAAAATAATAATATGCTCATGCATCAAACTTATTAATATTAAATTATAATATACCAAAGATTACATTGATCTTATTATACAAAATTGACGCCAGCTGGTTTAATTTGTCACAATTGAAATTGCTATAAATACTGTCTAAATGTTGTTCACAGCACGTTTCTTAATATAAAATCCACTTTATTTTAGTAAGTTGTTTTACAACTGCTACATGTTTTTCGAGTGGAACCGTCTGACAATGACATAATTAAAATCTACGCTAGTTTAATCGTATATTCTTGAAGAAAATTAAAACATTATATATTTTATCTTTTATTCGATATCAAGCGGCGTTGTATAGGATTTATCTCAGACATGCCATTTTAATTAATAATACTACAACAACTTCGATCTAATAACCGTTTGTTGAGGTGTCTATAATTAGGACACATGGATTATTGAATATTACTTTACATCAGTTTAGTAACTACCAAACAAACAAATCTCTATTTAAACATCCCTTTTCCCGAGCGAAATTGCTTGTTAAAAAATAACTTACTGTTTTAGAAAACCTAATTAATCCCAATAATATATAACCAGATGTTTGGTAAGTAGCTGGGAACCGTAGCTCTTAGTTCTTTATGATATTTTTGACAATTTGCGGACCATAGAGCTACAAGTTTTCCTATTTCAAAATGTTCAATTGCGACCCAGGTTCAGGTCGCACTCATTTCCCAATTTTTTATTATTCATCGCCTGTGCATAGCTTGTCAAATATACAGTTCGTTTCGTTAGATATTTTCTATAATATGACGTACCTTTGTTTGAATATTCATTTACTTTTTATGTTGTATACGTCTCCGCCTATTTTGTTCAGCCATTTTAAATCTCGTCGTGACGTCAATAAATCAAGAAAAGATAACTCCAATATCCACGATCTCCTATGTTGGAGGTAAAAAAAACCCACAGAATAGGAAAACACGTATTGGTTTGTTTACTTATTACTAAGCGGGTTTGTGTGTTTTAAGGCTTTAAAACACTGGTTATCACGAAAATGTTAAACTACTAGGACAGATTATTATTTCCGTTTGTATTAATGATTAATAAAACGTTCTTTCATTCAGATTGTCATTCAAATGAAATAAAAAGACGTAAACAAATCAACACGTGTTTTCCAATTCGAGTTATCTGTTCTTCCTTTTACGACGTCATGATGAGATTCAAAATGGCTGAACAAAATAGGTGGAGACGTTTACAAAAGAGAATAATTAGATAATAGTGTCAAGGAAATGAATATTCAAACATTAATAGGTACGTCATATCATAGAAAAATAGCTAACGAAACGAACTGTATACATTGACAAACTATGCACGGGCGAAAAATAATAAAAATTTGGGAAATAAGTGCGACCTGTCCTGGGTTGCGATTCCGAACATTTTGAAATAGGAAAAATCCGTAGCTGTATGGTCCACAAATTGTCAAAACAACTATCATGATGACCTAAAAGCTACGGTTCCGCAGCTAAAGCAGAGGCATTAGCTTAATTTTCACTTTTTTAATACAAAATTATCTATCTTTATGATGTTGCCTTATAAACTGATTGTAATTTGTTGTTTTTTGGGGTTTAGCTTTTATATATTCCCAAAAAAGTTATTCAATGATTTAGCGTAAATTGTAGTATCTGTAAATGAATATTTGCTAACATATGTTAGGTAAAACAATTCATGTAGTGTAAATGTACGGTTTACAAAAAACGAGCCCCGATTTTCTTTAGTATAATATTTGTTTTAAATTATGTGAAAATAATAGTAATACTGCAGTAATGATAATGTTAATTGAAAGACTGAAAATTAGTTTAAAGACATAGTTTTTGTCATTATATAAAAGTGGTGTCACTGATTCCCGTGTGATACTCAACAACCCTGTCTCTGGTGTATCTTTCACTTTAAGATGTCGCATATTATTATTTGTGAAATAAACAAATAAAAGATTATCCTTACACGGTTTATAAGATAACTAAGTCATATGTGGTACAATAGTTGTATATATATAAATATTATAATACATATATGAAATGCAAATACGAAAATGTGTGCATTATTAAAATATAAATCAAATTTTATGTACATTATTGAAATTGGAATAACTTGTATAGATTTTGATAATATAAAATAGATGCATCTATTTCCTAAATAAGCGTAAGATGTATAAAGTATTTAAATAAAAATACAAACAGATACAAAAAATCTTCAAAAATATACAGCTCTTCGTTATTTTTTTTTCTTTTCACCAAAATACACCAGTAATATTGTTTCACTACTTACATCATTTTAATGTAATAAAATGCTGAATTTTTGTATGATTATGATCCAAAATATATTTTAAAAGTATCGAAATATTCAAAATCAAATACATTTTAAATGTAAATAATATTGGTAATTTTCTATTGACGTTAATGAAATTGTTCTTAAATATCAAACAATTGTTTAATAATACTTTCTTCTTTTGATTATTTCATCATTTCCTTTTTTACTCCTGCTTTCTTCTGAAACCTATGATATATTCCCATTAATTCTGAAAAAAAATGTACTGAAAAAGACATTGTGCACCCTTATTCGATGTATTCAAAATAATTTAATAGATTTTCAAGGAAAGCCATGAACATGTTATTATAGTTTTTCAGTGTGCAGTTATACAACCACAATATATAACACGCGTTTTCACACCGGAAAATAAAACTTTATTTTAGGACTCATTTATTAAATATTTTCATGTAAAATAACTTGTTGTTGTTTAGTGCTAATGTAAGACTAAATATGAATAATGACTTGGTTGAATTGTTTTGTATTGCTCTTTTAGTTCAGTTTTTTTACTGTTGTTTGTCTTCGTCGTTTTTCTTTTTTTTGCCATGGCATTGTCAGTTTGTTTTCATCGTATGAGTTTGAATATCCCATTGGTATCTGTAGTATACGACAAACTATATACATGTATATCTATTTATAAGTATTGCCATTCCATAATGTTGAAAATTCCCGAGGAATAGTTACTGTATAAATAAGTACAACCCTCCATATATTTTTCATTTATACAACTGATATTGATTTCTATGTACAGCTAGCGTGTCTGCTAATGAAAGAAAGCACAAATATTGATATAAGGCTGATCCTATCAATATGGGGTTATGCATGTGTTTATATACAATTATTTATAGTCGTTTTAAAACTCAAATTATTTCGGTCACAAAAATATATAAACGAATGCACTAGCAACGAGAAAGAAAATATGAAAATGTCTTCTTCTATTAATATCACCACTCAAGTGCTTTGTTTTGATATCCGGTGAATATGGCTTATCTAGATATTACATAGACATCTATCTCAATATTCGTTATGAATGAATTATAAGTGATAGTAAAAGGACGGAAATAAAGCCTTAGGTTTAGCAATTACTACATATATGTGCTTATTAACCGACTAAGACATGTATACAGTCATGTATACTGTACTATGTTATATCATGATATTAAAAAACAAACATGAATGTTAGTAACAGAAAATTGGGGTTCACGCCAATGATACAGGAACTATGCAGCAAAACATATCTACATAAGATATAAACAATATTTAGGGTATATACAATATGTCAGGTTCGTGAATTACTCTAGGTTTGAAAATTTAGGAATACTGCTATGCAAATGTAAGTCTATAAGTTAAAAATATTAGTATTGATTAATATTATATTTCCATGTCTGGCTTTAAATACTTTCAATTGATACTGTAAGACTTTTATATCTCAATTTAACTGTTTAACATACGAGGATAAAGAATTATGATACCTATATCAAAAGCTACCATAAAAATCCCTAAATACATAACCATAATTATCAGTCACCACCTTGTTCAGTTATTTGAAGACCAATCATTTATGAAAATGCAGATTCTAATCAAATGTCATTTTTAAAAAACGACGAGGAATGTAATATAAATATACCCTATTTAACTCCTCCTAGAAAAGAGGTGGCTGACAAAAGACCAAAGAAAATGCACTAATATATTATAAGCCCATACCCAATTTGATTTTCATATCTAGTAACTTATGACCAACAGTTTAGTTTTTGAATGTAATTTAGACAATTGCATAAAATAAGACCATGCACAATATAAATTAGATAGTAAAACAATGTTCACAAATTGAAATAATCCAACATAATGTGCCTTCTGAATAGATTACAAATTCAATAAATCCTCGCAGGAAATTGTGTATATTTGTGATTAAAAGCTTTTGATGTCTACAATGTAGACTTAATGTACCAGTAATAAATCAAACTAATGACCAATCTGAAGTTTTCAATTCCACAGATTTATTGCATGGGAAATGTCTGAAAAAATTTCATTTAGTCCTTATTAAACTATGGTAGTTTAAGACATTTCTGATTTAAATCTTATATCAATAATGCAATATATTCGATAGCAGTTTTTCCAGTAAAACTATATTCATTGATTAATGAAACTCACCTTTTCTATATCTATTTCTTATACACTGATGAAGGTTATTTCATAATGAAACGTGGCTTTAAAATCAGGACAATACGCTTATATCACTATCCCTCCTGCAAAATTTCATTCGTCATCAAAGTAGATAGTTCTGTTGTGCTACTGTTCCTTCTAATATTATAGAAACCATTCTAAACTGCCTCAGATCACCAATGGGTTTTGTTTGGTTCTTGTTGCTCAATCCTAGGTTTACTCTGTAGTGTTTTGTGAATTGATATTTGTCTGTTCATATTTTCGCATTATTTGGTTTTTTTGGACTTCTCTGTCTTCGGTTGTTTGTTTTACCCTTTGGTTTTGTCTCCACTTTTGTATAATGATCTTATTCATGGTTTATCTGTGCTACAGCAGTTTAAGTGGTTAGTTGTTTACTTTTTTTTTAAAATGATACTGCTTTGCAATGTTGAATGCTGTAACCCAATTTTTGACATTTTTACCTATTATGTCTGTTTGTTTTGTTCACACATTGTTGTCAATATAAAGGAATTGTATGCGACTGTCATACAAATAAGAGGTTTACTAGCTGTACAACCAGGGTTAATCCAATTTTTACATAAAAATGCCTGTATCAAGTCAGGAATATGACAGTTGTTTTCCATTCGTATGATGTGTTTTTTGGATTTTGCCATTTCATAAAGGACTTTCCGTTTAGAATATTCCTTGAGTTCGGTATTTTTAATATTTTACTTTTGCATACTCGTTTGAACTATTTCGGTCACATTCATTGAACAAGCTCCTAAGTAAAAATTCATTACTTAAAAATGAAGAAGTAATAAGGGTTAAAACCATTGAATGATAACCAATCGGAAATCAGGAAATCATTTTAGGCGATAAAATTTTATATTCACCATCCTATCATTTTCAAAGATACAAAGAGTTTAATTCTACTATTTTTCTTTCATTTATTTCTATTTTGTAGTTTTATATAATGGATTCCTGTCAGAACTAATAATTTTAGCCATTTCTTCACATCAAAATTGTAACGTCATATTATTGTTTAATCTTTTTAGAAAAACAATTTTGTCTGTCTTCATGTCTGACTTTTCTGTTTATCTACTTTGTATGTTTATAATGTAATTACAATATCTCATTATATAAGTAAGACACCATTCCTGACTGATCTAACAAATCAATGCTGTGTTTCCTTCAGTTCTTGTATGTTTTGATATGCAAATGTAAGATAGAACACATATGCTTGGAAAAGAGTTTATATAATCCAATCATTTCTTCTTGCTTTTGCATATTTCTGTAAACAAACTATATGGAAAAATATCAATTGCTCATCTCGAGAAAAATATAGTACTTGATACTTTCAGATACAGTATTTATTTTTCTTACCTGAGCAGTTTTATGAACATCTAGGTGGAACAGTTGAGATGACAGGTGCGCAACAGTTCGGTATTAATCAAACAAGCAATGTCTTTCGAGAAGCTATTAATCGTATTCATGTAATTTGAGAAAGGTGAGCATTTTATTATATAGTTGAGAAACAAAATATATGTTTGTTTATTTTGATACATTTCAAAATCATTTCTCCTCAAAACCGTTGATTCATCATTGCTTTAACATTAACTGTAATGACACTTAATGAATGGATAACGTTCGAATCACTTTTCTAAATTTCAGTAGAGTTGTTTCGATTTGAATTTACTGTCCGTAGAAAAAAAATTTATTCATAAATTTCATTGACAATGGATATAACGTTCAATTGAAGAAAAATTCCTCAAATATTGCGGAAGGTCAGAAACCAGTAAGAATGTGAACCCTTCTTTATCCTTTGACACGTTAAGCCGGTTTTTAACTTTCTAGTCCATAGGAAGACATGTTTAACTTGCCAGATATATTACAATGACTTCGAACCGACGAGTACTTGCTCTCGATAATGCCACGTGCTAAACGGGGGAGCAGCAAATACCAATTTTGAAGTATTTTGTTGAACCGGCCAATGATAGCACGGTTCATTGAAACCTCCAAGTCAATATAAATAAGAAGATGTGGCATGAGTGCCAATGAGACAACTCTCCATCCATGTCAAAATGTGTAAAAAGTAAACAATTATAGGTCAAAGTACTGCCTTTAACACGGAGCCTTGGCTCACACCGAACAGCAAGCTATAAAGGGCCCCAACACGACTAGTGTAAAACAATTCAAGTAGGAAAACCAACAGTCTAATCTTTGTAAAAAACGAGAAACACTTATGAACCACATCAACAAACGACAACCACCGAACAACAGGCTCCTGACTTAAGACAGGTGCATACAAATGAAGCGGATTTAAACATTTTAAAAGGCGCAAACCTTCACTCTAACATGAAACAGTAGTATAACATTACAACATAAAAGACACACTATAAAATATCAATTGAAATGGCTAAACTTGATCAAAAGACATATTAACAAAAACAGGTAAACATACACAGGCAATTTTTCCAACGTTTATTTCACGTTTGTGCTCATCACGTGGAACAACGTTTTTCCCAGGTGTGTATCACACCGGTTAAACGTTTATATCACGTGTATTTTACAAACATGATATTTTCACGTGATAATCACGTTTTAATCTGCTCACGTGTTTTTCCGTTTAAATATAACATTATTATCACGTGTAAAATTTTAACGTGATTTTAACGTGTAAGTATTGTGTTAATTTCACATGTAAATTTTTAACGTGATTTTAACGTGTAAATATTGTGTTAATTTCACATGTTGATTTTTTTGTTATTTTAACGTGTAAAGTTGTGTTATTTTCAGGTCTATTTTTTCACATGATTGTGATGTGAATTTCATATTAATATCACATGGATTACATACATGTATGTAAGTGCAAGTTGTTTTGCATAGGCCATGTTGGATGTTCGTGTATCAAGTGAATATATACATTGGTAACGCATCAGGCATATAAATTCTACCTTCAAGTAGTGCTGTCACCAGAAAAGTAGTAATCTACATTACATGTACCTTAACTTTCAGTTTAAGCAAGACTTAAATGTACAGTTACTATCACTAGTGTTGCACTGATTTGAGGCAAAAGTTTAAAATTCTGAAGTTTTATTAATATTTAATACAAAAAGACTACTGTCATGACTGTAATCATAGTTATGATAGTACAACATAAAAATTCACCAATTGAAAATAATTTGCTTTGCTAAGCGCAGCTGGATACAACTGCAAAGGTCCAACCCTGAATACTTGGGCAAAATGGACACAATATTAGCACTTGATACAGGTCTGAATTTGGATTATAATTAAATATTTTAACATAATAGGTTTCTGACACCCCCCCTATACATATCATATAATATCAGAGATGCATACACTTAATTAACCCAAGTTATTGTCTGAAACTAATAAAATGCTATTCTGGGCCCCTTTTGGCCCCTAATTCATAAACTGTTGGGACCATAACCTTCCATTTGAGGTTATAAACCTTGTGTATAAATTTCATGAATTTCTATTTACTTATACTAATGTTATATTCCGGAAACCAACTGTCTTTGGACGACGACGGAAAACTTGATACCAATATACGACCACAAAATGTTTTGTGCGGTCATAAAAAATGAAATTGTATAAAAAGAAGATGTGGTATGAATGCCAATGAGACTACCCTCCATAAGAGACCAAAATGACAATTATTGTATGTTGTTTACTACATGTACAATATTATTCCACACAAGTTATTCTGAATTACCAGACTAATTAGAAATATACATTTTGCTTTGTTATGTTCTTTGATGATTGAGTTTTTTTCTTCATTTCCTGTTCTATTTTTTAAAATCTTCCTTTACTTAAAGTTGACAATGGTCTTCAATAGAATTACAAGAGGTACATTCTGTAGCAAATCTTTTTACTGAAATTAACTCATTTCATATTCTGATATCTTCTTTTCACAGTCTTGTTGTTATAATGATTTACTGCTTCAGACACTTATTTCCTCTTTTTATTCCTAGAAGATGTTTCACTCTGCCAATTTTCCCTGCAAACATACGAAAATCTAAGTACGAACACAGAAATTGTAATAATAGCTTATTAACTTTGTCATTGAATTCTGCTGGTACTGAACATGCTCATAGTATGTTTTAGTTTATGATAATTTTATTTGTCAATTGACAAAAATAGGATAAGACACAAGTTTAACCTCTGTATACAAAGGATATAACATTAAATTGAGTATGCATATACATACAAAAAATTTAATTCTAACATGAGTATAAGTAATTTGAAAATAAAGTGCAGGGCTCAGTTTGATATGAATGACCGCAGAGGTTGAACCCTGAACGGTTGGGACAAGTATGGACAAAACAGTCAATCTTGATACAGATATGAATTAAGATTATAAAGAAATAAGCAACATAGCATAGGATGGACACAGAATGAATGTGGCCTAAGAAATTAAAAATTTTGAAATTGGACATTTTATGGTTACCGGTACCTATTATGGTCCAATTTCCAAAATCTAAAACAAGGTTACATTCACAATCAAAGAACCACAAGAATTCATTTTCTATGAAATCAAACAAAGTTTAATTTTGAACCCTATGAACCCCAATGTGGACCTATTTAATAACAGGGCCCAAAATCTAAATATATGCCAGGTTAGATTCAGCATATGAAAGAACCCCAAATGCAATTTTCATTGAAACCAAAAATAGTTAAATTTCGGACCCCAAGAACGTGATATTAGACCAATTTTAACACGCGGCCAAATATCAGAAAATCTACCTGCATGATAAGATTAATCATATCGAAAAAATAAAATTCAAACAAATTTTAACTTTGGACATGTTGGTTCTTAATGGGGACCAATTAGAAAACAGAGCACAAAATTAAAATTCTAACTTAACACTGTTAGATTGACATATCATAGAAACGCCAATTATTAAATTTAATATGTCTTCAGATGACAAAGTGTGCACCCTTTGGTCCTAAATGTGGACCTTCTAAAAATGGAGCCCAAAATCTAGATTTGATAAAATAAATAAAATCAAGACGTTGAATTAAATCCAGTTGAAATTATATTGGTCAAGAAAAGAGCAATTTGTACAAAGTATTAAAAAAATATTGTTTTGGCCCTAATGTCTAACCTGTTAAGCCATAACCCCAAAATCAATCCCAACCTCCTTTTGAGGTACGGAACCATGTGGTACAATTTCATAAAGATCCATTTAGTTACTAAAGTTATTGCCTGGAAACAAAAGTCTTCAAAGACAACGCCATACCATAATATGGTTGCAAAAATTGAGGTTGTATAAATATATCATGGATAATAAAAATAAATAAACAGCTGCGCCATGAGCGCATGATACGCCCTTTGTCTTATAAGAGGGTTTTATGCAATAATCATAAATAGTTTCTGAGATACAGCGCGACATGTGAAAAAAAACTTATTTTACAAAAACTCAATAACTCTAAAATAAAATTTCGAATCATCACCAAATAATATACAGATCTAAGGAATTATAAGTAAGAAGGTGTAAAGTTTTAAGCAATAGTCATTAATGGTTTTTAAGATACGATGCAACATGTGAAAACCCCACTTTTTTAAAAAGTCAAACCCAAAATAAAATTTTGAATCATCACCAAAAGTATATTGATCTTTAGACTAATTTAACTAAGAAGTGTGTAAAGTTTTAAGCAATAATCACAAATCGTTCATGAGATATGGCGTGAAATTGAAAACCCCCCCTTTTTACAAAAAACTCAATAACTCTAAAATAAAATTTTGAATCATCACCAAAATGTATACAGATCTTTGAATTAATATAATTAAGAAGTGTGTGAAGTTTAAAGCAATAATCAGATATCGTTTTTTGAGATACAGCGTGACATGTGAAAAATACACACCCCTGTTTTAGTTATAAAGTCCCATAACTCAAAAAGTTTAAATCCTATTTTCACCAAAAAGTATACAGATCGTTTGATCATCATAAGAAACAACTATGTAAAATTTCATGAAATTTGGATACGCGGTTCTCAAGTTACGGTGCAACATGTGGACGCCGGACAGACAGACGGACGCCGGACATTTGTATACCATAATACGTCCGGTCAAAAATTTTTACGGGCGTATAAAAACTGTATTTAAGGGATTTGAAAGTAAAAGTAATGAAAAACAAATGAGGATGAAAAATGAATTTTTGGAGGTTGAATGCAAGATATTTACCATACCCAATGAAATAAAAAATTGCATCGACCTTTATAGATCTAAATATATAATGTACAATGTATATACATTAAATGACAAGCCTGCCTGATACAAAGTTATCAGTAAACTGAAGAAAATTTTGTGATGGATGATGAGACAAAAACAATAATACTAGTACTCTTTGGTCTCCTCAGATACATAATGAGATTGCATGGACAAGGTAATATATATATAGATATAAGAAGATGTGGTATGAGTGCCAATGAGACAACCTCCATCCAAGTCAAAATTTATAAAAGTAAACCATTATAGGTCAAAGTACGGTCTTCAACACGGAGCCTTGGCTCACACCGAACAGTAAGCTATAAAGGGCCCCAAAACTTACTAGGTAAAACCAAACAAACGGGAAATAGCCTTTATTTATATCTCTAACCGCCAGTCACTTTTGGTCATTTTAAAGAACTTCTGCTAAAGACAGATCTTTGGCTATCTCTGATACATGTACATAATATTCATGAGCAGAGACAGGCAAATTGTTTTACATTTGTCTATCTGTGGCATTTTATATATTTATTATAGATGACTATACATTACAGGTTTTACTCATTGTTGAAGGCCAAACCTATAGTTATTAATGTCTGTATCTTTTGCTCTCTTGAGTAGAGTTGTCTCATTGGCAATCATACCACATCCTCTTTTTTGACATTTGTATTGACACTTATATTGATGTCTTTGTATTAACTAACAGATGCCTCTACTGATTTTGTTGTTTATTTATGTTCTGATTTATTGAAATATAGACAATATGTCTTTTCATTTATCTCAATGGTTTGATTGTTACAACCAAGTTAATCAAGTATATAATACCTCTTTACTTTCCTTCCTTATACAAAAGTACATTTCCTTTGTCAAGTTTTTTCCCCAATGAGCTCCTTAACAATTTTCTCTGTTCATTATCTAGGGACTTGAAGACTTGCTGTATCACTAAAACATATATCAAATTATTCAATTGATGGAAAAAATCTTTCATTTTATAATGGTTAATAATATTTATTACACAATAGAAATATAACTTTAAATTTTTTTTTCACATGTAGTTTTAAAGTTTGTAGTAATGTCATAAATGTTTAGGCCAAACATAAAATAAAAGATAGCAGGCTGTTCAAAGCTGACCGACATGATATCCTATCATCAATTAGATAAAATAAATTCTTTATATTTCTCTAAACTCCACATGCTTCAGCTGACAATGTAAATTAAATATGAAGACAAATAATTGTTTACAACTTACCTACCCAATATATAGTTAAAAGCCTTAACCTTAGGCAGCCAATCCCCCCCCCCACACCGCTTTTTTATCAAACTTTTGGATCCACCACTGAATATGGAAAATAGTTCGTAAATCTCTTATCGAGTTTGTGTCAAGTGAGGTGTTGCGTTATTTCTTAAACTTAGGCCAGTTACTGAGTTAGGGCAGAGACATATAATACAATATGTCTCTGGTTAGGTAAACAAAATCAGAAAAAAAGGTAATTTTATCGAACTTACCACACTGCAAATTATCAAAGTCACATGTACGCAGTATAGTAGACCAAAGACGGTTTTTTACTGCTAAAGTTCCGTTATCGTACAGTACACACACTGTCAGTTTTAAAGAAACAGGTACCACATGGACAAGGAGATTGCTTTAAAAATTTTTAAAATCCCGGCCCTTTTAAAAGGGGTTTGGGAAAAAAAAAACAAATTTTAAATTTTTTTTTCCCTTACAAAAATTTTTTTAAAAAAAAAAAAAAAAGGGGCCCAAAAAAAAATTTTTCCGTTTAAAAAATTTTTTTTTTTTTTTTGGTTTAAACAAATTTTTTTTAAAAAAAAAAAAAAAAAAAAAAAAAAAAAAAAAAATTAAAAAAAAAATTTTAATTTTTTTGGAAAAAAAAAATTTTTTTTTCCCCAAAACCTTTTTGTTAACCAAAAAAAAAATTTTTCCTTGGAAACCCAAAAAAAAAGGGGGAAAAAAAAAAAAATAAAAAAATAAAAAATTTTTTTTAAAAAAATTTTAAAATTTTAAAACCTTAAATTTTTTTTTAAAAAATTTTAAAAAAAGGGCGGAAATTTTTAAATTTTTTTAAAAAAAAAAAAAAAAAAAAAAAAAAAAAATAAACCAAAAAAATTTTTTTTTTTTTTTTTTAAAAAAAAAATTTTTTTTTAAAAAAAAATTTTTAAAAAAAAAAAATTTCAATTTTTTTTAAAAAAAAAAAAAAATTTTAAACCCCAAAAAGGAAAACTTAATCCCTTTTTTCCCCAAAAAATTTTAAAAAGGGGTTTTTAAAAAAAATAAAAAAAAAAAAAAAAAAAAAAAAAAAATTTTTTAAAAAAAATTTTTTTTAAAAATTTGGGGGGTTTTTTGGAAAAAATTTATTTTTTTTTTTTTTCCCTTTTAAAAATTTTTCCCCCCCCAAAGGGAAAAAAAATTTTTTAAATTTTTTTCCCAAAAAAAATTTTTTAAAAAAAAAAAATTAAAAAAAAAATTTTTTTTTTAAAAATAAAAAAACCCTTTTTAAAAATTTTGGAAAATTTTTAAAATTTTTGGGGTTTTTAAAAATTTTTTTTTTGGTTTTTTTTAAACAAATAAAAAAAATTTTTAATTTTTTTTTGTGGGAAAATTTTAAATTTTTTTTTTTAATTTTAAAATTTTCCTTTTTTAAATTTTTTTTTTTTTTTTAAAAAAAAATTTTTTTTAATAAAATTTAATTTTTTAAAAAAGGGTTTAAAAAAAAAAATTTTTTTAAAAAAATTTTTTTTTTCCCCTTGAAAAAAAAAATTTTTAAAAAAAAATTTTTTAAAAAAAATGAAAAAAACCCAAAATTACCAAAAAAAAAATTTTTAAAAAAAAAATTTTTTAAAAACAAAATTTTTTTTTAAAAAAAAATTTAAAAATTTTTTTAAATTTTTTAAAAAAAATTTTAATGAAATTTAATAAATTTTTTTTTTTAAAAAAAAAATTTAAAAGGGTTTAAAGGGGCCCTTTAAAAATTTTAAATTTTTTTTAAATTTTTTTTTTTTTAATAAATTTTTTTGGGGTTTTTTTTTTTTTAAAAGAAAAAAAAAAGGGGAAAAAACCCCTTTTTTTTTTTTAAATTTTTTAAAATTTTTTTAAAATTTCGA
>JAASAO010001360.1:0-32500 GCA_017311375.1 Mytilus coruscus | reverse complement strand
TCAATATTTTGAATAAAAGGAGGAAATGCTGGCACCCTAAATTTATTCGAACAAAAATGTGTTGTTATAGTATTGCAATATTGCTGTCATTTGTATTATACATTTAATCCTGACATAAAAAATATGGCTGATTACTATGTGGGTATATAGATTTACAAATTAAAGTGCACATATGGTCAGTTTTGGTTGAAGCGGTCAAATAATTTTGTTGTACAAGTCAACATGAGGTATCAAAACTACTGAAATTTTGTTAGGTATCAATATTTTGAATTAAAGGAGGACATTCTGGCACCCTAAATTTTTGCGAACAAAAATTTGTTGTTATTGTATTGCAATTTTGCTGTCCATTGTATTATACATTGAATCCTGACATAAAAAATGTGGCTGATTTACTATGCTGGTATATAGATTTACAAATTAAAGTGCACATATGGTCAGTTTTGGTCTATGCGGTCAAATAATTTTGTTGTACAAGTCAGCATGAGGTATCAAAACTACTGAAATTGATTACGTATCAATATTTTGAATAAAAGGAGGACATGCTGGCATCCTAAATTCATCCGAACAAAAATTTGTTGTTATTGTATTGCAATATTGCTGTCATTTGTATTATACATTGAATCCTGACATAAAAAATGTGGCTGATTTACTATGTGGGTATATAGATTTACAAATTAAAGTGCACATATGGTCAGTTTTGGTTGAAGCGGTCAAATAATTTTGTTGTACAAGTCAGCATGAGGTATCAAAACTACTGAAATTTTGTTACGTATCAATATTTTGAATAAAAGGAGGATATGCTGGGACTCCTAATTTGTGCAGGCAAATTTTTTAGTGTTTTAATGATGCTTTCATTTTGTAGAATAAATTCTATCCTGAAATTAAAATATTGCTGATTGTGGCTACATAGATCAAGGACGTATAACTAACAAGGACGTATAACCAAGGAATTGTATATACAATTCCTTGGTATAACTGACATCTAATATACGTCCTTTCATAGATATACATAATAAATTGCAAATATAATGGTTGAATATGATAGGTATTGGAATATATATTCAGTGCCCGTTATCATTTTAACCAAGATCGTTTTTTAATTTATAGATTGGCAGATCACAGCTAAATTTGTGTAACAAGCAACGTTTTATGCGTACTTTATTTTCAAATATTTGTATTTAATCCTGTTTATATAACGGAAGTATTAATTTTACTTTATTTTCGATGTTTATACTACGAAACAAAGATATTAAAAAATATTTTTAAAAAATCGATGTAGAGCGGTCCTGGTTACAAGTTAACTTAGTGTTGAGCAGACCAGTCAAAAGTTAACTTGGGAACAGGTCTGGTTTCGATCGGATTTGTCAAACCAAAAGTTAACTTATGTTAACTTTGTGGCAGGACTGGTTTCGAAGTTAACTTATGTTAACTTTTGGGCAGGACTGGTTTCGAAGTTAACTTCTGTTCACTTATGACAGGACTGGTTCGAAGTTAACTTATATCAATAGCGGACCTGTTTCCAAGTTAACTTTTGGCAGACATAAAACAGTCCTAGGACCAAGTCCGCTTTTCAAGTTAACTAGATTTTGGTCCTAGGACTGGTCAGAGCAGTCCTAAATCCGGTCACAGGTTAACTTTGACCAGTCCAAATGACTGGTTATCAAGTTAACTTGCTGTACAGGTTAGGACTGCACCCATCTGTACTGGTAAAAGTCAAAATTTGTTTGATAAAGCACCATTTAAGTGCAGAATATGTTGTATATAATCTATTAATTATTTAGATAAAAGAAAAAGAAAAAAAGAAAATTATTTTATCTATATATATTCTATAAAAAAAAAAAGATGTGGTATGATTGCCAATGAGACAACTCTCCACAAGAGACCAAATGACACAGAAATTAACACCTATAGGTCACCGTACGGCCTTCAACAATGAGCAAAGCCCATACCGCATAATCTACCTTATCTTTCTGCCAGAAATCCGCAAACAAGTGTATACATTTTTTTGGCTTCATTGTTCAATAATGTTGTTACAACCCATAACCAAATATTGATTAAATCCTTCATACTGCAGGTTATTTATATACTTGCATGCTTGAAATCTCATCAAAGATAATTGAATATTTAGAGTTTCAGTAATTCATAAATTGTCTTATTGGCAGCTCATTAAAATTAAAATCTAAAGTTATGACTGTCCAGTAATTGTGGAATTTACCATGTAGACAGCAACAATAGCTTAAAAGCTAAATTGACATAAAAAGTTATCAGCAATCTGAAACTGATGCTCAGAACCTTGAGGAATATCTGGAATTTCATTTTATTTTTAAAAACTGTATAATATAATCATTTTCTTGACCTTATTTCATTTTATGAACTATTTATTAATTCATTGACCTAGATTATAATGGAAGGATCAAAGCATTGAGATCTAAAAACAAATATTTAAGATTCCAGATGAATGTTTGCCTTTTTTTCTCCTTATTGCTTTGTTAGATCCTGTTCTTAAGCACATATTGACAATCTGATGTTATTTTTTTTTTAATTTACAGCTTCATAGTAAAGCAGATGCTAGGCAACACCTTCACTATTCAAGTCAGACTATAAAGGAAGCGTTTTGTTGATAGCTGAACTTGTAAGTAAATATATCTTATGTGTTTATTGTACAAATTAAAGAAGGAAAGAAAAAATAAGAAATAATTTTCAGAATCTAAAGGATTATGGGTAATCTTATTGTTTGTACACCAAAATGAAAATAATGTTATGTCATTGGTTGAATTTCTATTGTTTTAGAACATTTTAAAGCAACCACAACGTTTTGGTGTATGCTTTTGAAAATATAATACAGAATGCATTTATTTAGATTCTGAAAAAGTGAATTAAACAGGCGATAATAGAAATTATTAAAATGAGGAGATAAGGTATGATTGCAAATGCGACAACTATCCACCAAAGTTCAAATAAAGTGGATGTAAGCAATTATGGGCTACTGTACATCCTATAACAATGAAAAAAATCCATAATGTATAGTTGGCTATATATATAGTTCAGTCTGTGGTTAAAGTTTTTTTTATTTAAGAAATAATTCATGGAAGCCATAGATTTGTTGGAAATTTACACATGGCCTTGGCTGTGATATTCAAATTTTATCCTGAGCGTTAGCTGATGAAACAACTCTCCACAAGAGACCAAATGAAACAGAAATTAAGACCTATAGGTCACTGTACAGCCTTCAAGAATGATCAAAAACCACATACCACAGTTGGCTATAAATCACAAATTTTAAAGAATTCAAACGAGAAAACTGGCAGCCTTATGAATGTACAAAATAATTAACAAAAAAACAAATATGTAACACAGCAACAAACAGCAACCACTGAACTACAGGCTCCTTACTTGGGACAGGCACATACATACAGAATATTAGATGGATACAAATAGAAATACATATATAACAAAAGCACAAAGGGGACATGGATTGGTAATTGTACATCCCAACAACAAAAAGACAGTAATATAAGTAAAGATCTGAGAGTACTTGCAGTTACTGACAGCTGGTTCAATTGAGAATTTTATCAGGCCTTTTCCAGACACTTTTATTAAAATTTGACAGGTGGAGGTTATTTAAAAGGACTGCTTGAACATTTAAATGAAATATCCAAATTAAAATGTATGCATGGTGGGGTCAAATACAAAAGTGCCTCCCCCCCCCTTACATTTATTTTTGGAACAGCCCTCACATTGTTGTTTACATTTAAGCAAAAGCAACATTCATAATAGAAGTAAAATAAAGCTTTCATTATGTATGCTAAAATAAGATAATATTTATAACAAAAAATAAAATTCTTTTTATCCTTTCAGATGAAGAAGCTTTCTAAGAAAGGAGCATTTAGAAGATAGAACATTCAAATATTATTTGTTACTATTTCAGTAACTTATCAAATGTTATTGTTTAAAATATTCTTAAATATAAATATAATTGAATTTCAAGTTGGAAAGTGTTTTATTTTTATTTTACGTTTGGTAATATATGTCTTTGATAGGGACAATTTTTTAGTCATAAGCTGATTATTTGTAGATCATGATAAACCTACAAGGGACCAAACTCTTGAAGAATGAACATTGTAAAATAGCTTGTTTGTATTGAATTGTTGTTTGGTATACATTTGGTTTTGCATAATTTGTTGTGCAATTTCGAATTCGACTTCCTTTTAAACATTGAAATAAGATTTGGATTGAAATATATTGTAATGATAGTTAAGTTTTGATGGATGCTAAACATCCAGCCGCAATATTACATACATATTCAGGATGATAACAGGTACATTAAACATGCATATGAGGTAGCTGATAAACAGTTATAACCTACAAGACTCACTTAACTCACTTTTACTGTACTTTAAAGATAAAGAACCAGAGAAACATCTTCAAATAGAGATGGCCAAGAAAAAAAATGATATGTCAATGAGTACAACAAAGACAATATTTCATTTTTCCAAGTGGCTGCTTCACATGAATGTCCTGTTGTATTATCACGATTATATCACGTGGTATATATTTAACGTGAATATCACGTTGTATTATCACGTTGATATCATGTGGCATTATACACAACGTGAATATCACGTGTGACCAACGTTTTAATCACGTTGTGCTCACAATGTGAATATTACGTTTCTGCTCGTTTCACGTTCTACTCACGTGGTGTGGACAATGTGAATATCACGTGATTCTCATGTTAAAATCACGTTGGAAAAAATTGCCTGTGTACACTGAACGAATAAGTTTTATCTATGACACAATATAAATACAATATTAATAAAAAAAATTGTAGAACAATATCGAAAAGACAACTCTAACCTGGGACAAAGTGGCGTTAAAAAAAATAACGTACACAGGTAAATTTAGATATACTAATCAGTTTAGACTTATAGAGTATATAAATTGAATATATTTACTTTGGGGGCACATACCACTTACCGCTGACCTCTTATAATTATGTTTGAAAACACAGTAAATATATCTTATGATATCATTTTATTGTCAATAACCTACATTCATTTGACTCCAAACATCCACGCGAGATATTACATGAAAATTAAAGTAGACAATCCATTAAAAATCTTTGTAAAATAATGTACGGTTTGGCCCAATTAGATTATTTTGAAAGATGTAAGACCAATTTCCCCTGAATTAATTTCACTTTAAATTATCTAAGTTGGATTGGCCTTAAACATTTTAAAGGTTGGTCAATTTTTCCTGGAACATTTTTTTAAATCAAGGCCATTTTGAAAAACAAAAATACAACAAGGACTAAAATCCTGTCATCAAAGATTCTGGTAGGATTATAAACGGATGTGTGGTTTATCTTAACATGACATTAAATGAAATTTTTTTAAAAATAGCTGCAAACTGCAATTTTCATAGATTTTTCCAATTCTTTCGTCTATAGAAAATATGCATATATATAAGTAATACAACAAAAGGTTCAACCCCAAAACAAATATACACTCGCACATACACATTGTAAGACCTATTTTCATTTCGGTTAGTAACGATTTCCGAGGAAAAACATTACCTCAGTGGGGCTAGTTGTCATGTTTTGTTTCAGCAGGAGTTAACTCAATTTTATAAGTGGGTCAAGTTTACAGGTCTTTATCCAGCGGGATCAACCTCTTTTTCATCAATGGGACAAATTTTCAAGATTTTGTTTTGCTGATTTGATTAATTGTTATCAGTGGGGCGATATTGATGATCTTTATTACTTGGTATCTACTTTTTATCATTGGGTCGACTTGTTTATGAATGTTTATGAGTGGAGTAAGTTTGTAGAAAGTTGGCTGACTTGTTTTTGTGCTCATATGAAGTAAATTCATACAGAACATTCCAAATCAATTACCAAAAGAAAAAGCATCTTGCAGAGATCTTTAATTTCACTTTCATTAGTTATATCTCGTCACTCAATTACCCACATTGAGTGCTAACATATATCCAAGTGAACTTGATAGTAAGGATACTACTAAATAAGAAGTGTGATTCATACCTTGATCTTTTCCTCGATATTGACACCGATTGACGACTTCAAACTAGAATTTATGACAAACGTAATGATTTCAATTTTCAAATTGTCAACTTCCCATTTCGCAGCAGTAATATACCCATCTGTTCCATTTTAAGCGTTTACTTATATCATGTAACACGTTACGTTCGTACATGTTCACACAATGCGGACTTTGTTAACAGGGGTGTGCTTCTTACATAGGAAATACTCCAGCAAAGTAATAAGGAAAATATTAATCGACAAATCATAAGATTAATGGTCCCCATCACGAAATGGTTGACTAGTACGGTGTATCCTAACTCACTAGCGACATGTTTTTGCGGCGCTTAGATCTGTAGATACCAGAATAGTCGTCTGATCAGTAATTTTACCGATTGTGTCCTATTTCCGACTGGAACATTTTGACTGAGTGTGCATTATCATGGCGAGTAATGTTAAACCTTCTGATGTTCCTAGTCTCGCTTTTTTATGTTCATATGAATACTCTATTTGTTAATTAGATTTGTCTATTCTAAGACCGATAAACTGCTTTCGCCTAAATTTAAATCATACGAAAAGATATAATTCAACATCATACTACATGTATATAAAACTATTTAGATGTGATTGTCCGTGAGAAAATTATTTACAAGAGACCACAGAAAAAGGATATTTTACAGAAACATTTCATCGTCCGGTCTGAAACAATGAACAACACCCATACCATAGAAACATTTCATCGTCCGGTCTGACACAATGAACAATAACAATACCATATAGTAAAATATGCTACATTAAAGAAAATTCAAACGAAAAACTAATAGCATAAATTATGCTGAAAAAAATAATCTAAAAACTGCTATGGAATACAGCTACTAACAACAAACATTAGTCTAAAGGCACCTGACCTTGTTGAGACGAACAGAGAATGATTAGTTGTACATATATTTATATAGATTTCCAAAGATCTTAAAAAAGGAAAAAAAGAGAGACACGCTTAGATTTAAAACTGTAATATCCAAAATTACATGGGTATTTTAGCATGTTTAGAACCAAAAGGTTTTTTATTATGTATTCGTCAACAAGTGCTGTCTGTAGAATAACACATTTGTATTTTTCAAATGAGTTTGTTTTTAGCATAGAAATTCCTTGTTTCTTTGAGGATCACAGCATAAAATCTGCATAATTCCAATTACATACAACATTACCATGCTTCAAGGTTTCTTTATTTTGAATATTTACATGAAAACAATATTAATCCATGTTTCACTTGCAAATAGAAAAAGACTTTACTTTTAAATAAAAGTCAATCACTTCCAAAATATTAATATGCGATGCGATATTTAAAAGCTGAGAGCTGAAAACTGTATTTCATTCTGTTAAAATCTCAAACAATTTCATGTAAACAAATGATTCCATTATTTGAGATAACTCCTTTAGTATCGACAGAATAATCTGTTATTATTTTAATCGTTTATACTTCCTCGGTTAATATAAGTTGAATGAATAAGTAAAACAAATATAATAATTCTTTTCATTATTCAATACATAATTTTTCTTCTTCTTTCATCTTCTTCAACATTGTTCGTCATGTTCATTTGTGACAAAATGTAAAATTGAGCGGAACAGTTTTCTCAAAGAATATACAGTTTCAGCTTTCATTTCACTTATCATTTCAGAACAAATATTCTTAAATGACTTTTGAATCTGTAAAACTTGCCATCAATTTAGTACATCTGGCATACATATCATCTTACGATTACTTGAAATATCAACAATGTTTAGGATTTCATAAAATATTGGAACCGTATGACCAACTTTCATGTCTGGTGTCCACTTATCAGCTATTGTATTGCCAAGTCTGGGTATGATAGAACCATCGAATTCTTCCTTTAGTTGACGACAGGGTATGCATGATAATCTTCGGATGCTGTTAGCGGAAAAGTCTTTCCGAAGGAATGTTAAGGTCCTACAAAATAGACCGTAAGATGCATATCTGTAGTAAATAAAGACACATCATTCTTTTTAAGAAACATTAATCTAGTGTCTTTTTTTTTACATCTTATCGAAATGTGCTCAATGCACAAGAGTATCCATCAGTTTTAAACATAACTGTAATAATGTATCAGTTTACTTTATTGTGCTTTTAATGCAAGTGTTGGAATATATGTATAGCATTATTTTAAAACAAATACTTGTTAATCCATCATTTAATTTTGATCTACATATAATTGTTTTTTCGTAAGGGTAGGGTGTGTTGTAGAACTGTGCGTGTAATGGGAATGATAAGGCTGGATTTAGTTTAGATAAAGTATTCCAAGTACACAAAAACACACTGGTATTACCCACAACAAAAACAGTAAAAGAATTAAATCACACATGATTAACAATGCTTCTGTAAAGTTGACCGATTGGAAGCGAAATATACAGGTGTATTAATACTTACCATTCTGCTTACAATGATTCCTTGATTTAACTACACACTATAACAACCGGATTTATTCAAATGTCTCACTAAAATCTTCAAAACAAACACGTGTTCGTGACCTATATATTCAATCATCATTAAAATCCAGTCTCCCCGGTTTGACGTCTCGGTTTAGATTTTATCTTTTTTCTTGTGACCTACTTATTCTTGTTCTAGGTACTATTTCAGACTACAATATTTAAGGATGTCCTCCGTTAAATTTATCAAATTATTGCATAGTGCTTGTCGGATTGGGTACGCTATATCAAAATACAGTGAAGTACAGGCACCAAATGCAATATACTGTTTCAGTTGTTTTTTTTTTTTTTGATCTGTATAAAGAATTAATTTGCATATATGTAAGAACTTATATAAAAGGTCCCAGAAATAAATTATTATTATTTTTTTAATGTTTAAATTATCACATTAATAAAGTATATGTCAGGATATATTCAAGTAATTAATGTTTGATTTTGTATTCAATTTAAACATGCAAAACAGTAGTGTAACATTTTCACTTAGTAAATAAATAAATTTATACTCAACTTCCATTATTTCCATGCGTGTTTTAGCTATTTTTCATAATATATAAAGAACATACACAGGAAATGCCAAAATACCAAAGTGTACAACAGACGATGGCATTTTTTTTTTCCATTTGACCTTATTTTATGGCTATTTTTCAGATCATCGTTAATCTTAGCCCTTTCATTGAAAGTAAATAATGAAAATAACATAATTTTATTGATATCAACATTGATCATGTTGATAGTATAAACCTGAAGATAGCTTTTAAGTCATTTTCTTTAATTAATTTCACATGATTTTTACAAAGGTACAATTTATCAGTAATTTTTTGAAACTTTGCAAAATATAGTTTTTCATTTCCTATAAAATTTATTTTTCTATCTTAAATTTACCTATAGATCAAATGTGACTGTGTTCCTCAGCCGATACAAAAATGAAACATAATTGTCAACCGGTGGCGGTTAATTAAATACTTGAATGTGAACACCTGTTTATTTTGCTTGCTTGTAGCACTATCAAACTTCGATAGAATTCCATTTTGTTATGATTCCTAATTAATGCCTGACATCTCATGTCAAACATAGAGGGTACTGGTAATTTATCAGACTCTGTCCTGATATATACTGTACCTTCGATTATAAGATACATGCATATTGTGTCATGAATGGACATAAAAGACCACACATATCGGTTGCATTTTTCAAAGACATGTTAGAAGTATCGTGTATGGTCATTTTAAACATAGCGTCGGGTAAAATGATTTATTAGCCAAGGCGTAAATGAAAGACAATATGTTAGAATGACACGTGTTGGTCGCTTTGCATCGATGCAATTAATTACATCAAGTTTGGAGTCTTAATTTAAAAAGAAAGCACAATTAAAAACTTTGGATATTTATGTCTGAAAGACTAGAGTTATTTGATTATCTAAGATATCTGCTTTGGGGGTCAAACCCTTAATGTTTCAAATAATTCAACATTTTATAAAAGGTTAATTTACAGGAAACGAACATTTTAACAGTTTGGATGAGACCATGCCACTCAAAATGCTATTTAAGAGATTGGAAGATTTAAAATTATGGTATTGTCGAATTCAGGTGGCTAAAGAAGGGTCTAACCATAATTTCTTCTTTTAGATTAAAAAAAAAATTTTTGTTTCAAAAACTAATCTATCTATTCATCTACTCAAATACAATAAAGTAAAAATATGTAAATACATAACACAATAATATAAAATCATTACAGCTGTGATTGATCAATCGATTACATAAAAGATCATTTGCAAAAAGAATGTGCTTATTTCGTCCATGATTTCAATAATACATTTGTAATGAAAATATTAATTTTTAAACAATTGTAGTTTAATGAAAATAAATCTGACAAAATCTTTAGGTAACACTTATCCTAATAGGTAAATGTGCCAAGGACCTTCGAATTTTAACGATCTTTAATGTCTTGAACGGCATGGTCTCATCAAAACTGTTAAAATGTTTGTGAATTAACCTTTTATAAGATGTTGAGTGAATTATTTAAAAACTAAGGTTATTGAACTCAAAGGCATATATTGCCTGGATAACATTTGGCACAACGTTCTGGATTTTCGATTTGTAATGCTATTTGACATTGACCTTCAAATTGTTTTTATTCGAGCGCCACTTCTGACTCTGATGGAGTCGAACCGCACGTCTGATTTACCATATTATAAGCCTGGTATCTTTGATAAGCTTTTATTAGTCTGTGGACATTTCGTTTGCATTGAAATTACCTGTCGATATTTATAACAATGCCTTACTGTGTGTACGTTAATTGATGATAATTGAACAAATATAATTATATAAATATCACATTCATTTCGTATTTGTTTCGATTTATTCACTTACTGTTTTGTTCCTTTGATTGCATTTGGAGGCACATTACTAATGGACTGGTTGTTTTTTTTTTTTTTTTTTCATTGAGCATTTATAAGACAAGACAGACGCATACAAATTACAAAGTATTCGTCAGTACAAAGTCCATACTTTGTTCAAATCATTCAAAGTGAAAATATACAAATAAGAAGATGTGGTATAATTGCCAGTGAGACAACTCTCTACCAGAGAACAAATGACATAGAATTTACAAATCTTCTCAAAGATAAATTTTCCCTTAATATTCGTTGTGCAAACCTTTGTTCTAAGTAGAAGTCAGTCTTATAAGAAATAAATGACAAAACAAAATATTACAAGAACGAACAAGTACTACTAATGCTTAAACTGTATTATAATCAATTAGTTCACGACAGACGACAAGTCAAGTAAGTAAAGACACTTCTCCGACTCATTTCTTTGTTTTATTGTTTTTATTTATCTATTGCCTTATATGATAGATTTTATTTTTCTCTTTCTATATCATTGATAATTTCACACTATTCGTGAACATTCCATTAATTGAGTACTACTATTTAATCTTCATCATATTGTAAAAGTAAAATAACAAAAATAACGAACTCCAAGGAAAATTCAAAACGGAAAGTCCCTTAAAAAATGTAAAAATCAAAAGCGCAAACACATCAAACGAATGAAAAACAATTGTCATATTCCCGAGTTGGTACAGGCATTTCCCTTATGTAGAAATGGTGGTATAAACCTGGTTATATAGCTAGCTACGCCTCTCACTTGTATGACACTTGCATAAAAGTCCTTCACATTGACAATAATGTGTGAACAAAACATGCATTAAGCAACCATACACAAAACAGTACACATCAAATTTTTGTTTTCCTTATACACAGTGAACATATCCATATTAATAATCAACATATCATATATGTCTAAGGAAATTCTAAGTAATTTATATGTTTCGAATTTCCCTCTTTTTCAAGGTAAAGGATGTGCTGAAATTACATCATTGCATAGTGATATGCAATCTTTTGGGAAGTATCCTAAAAAGAGTTTGATTTGTTTATAATATTTTACAAAACGACTTCTATTTTTAAACATCCGAATTTTTGTACTACTTAATTTCCAAGGTTGATCACAAATTACATTCTGTTGTGTTTTTTTTTTTTACTCATTTTTGACATAATTGTGGTTTGTCAACACACAGACGGCTCTAGTTTAATATTTGAACATACATCATATATTTCCTATTATCATTTAAGTTTATATGAAATAGTTTAGAAAAAGCCGGGATCTAAAGTCTTGTATCACCATGCTCAGAGAATAAGTGTTTTTACTTTTATTTCAAGGAAATGTAGTATCGTTCTTTTAAAATTTAAAATAAATTGTACTGGTCACCTAAAGAAAGATAACTCTATCTTCACTTAGTAATAATATGTAAAAATACTCTCAGTTCAGTGTCTTGATAATTTGTTTTTAGCTACAACTTCGAACAAAATCATGTATCTAGTTACCATCTATTTTTTAATTGTTTCTATTGTAATACATTGTTTCAAAGACGAACAAAGTTCAGATTTTACTGCAAGTTTTCTTCATAAAACATTTTAAAAACATTTTATAAAAAAAAAAAATGTCAGGAATTGTCAAAACAAATGTTCTAAAAAAGGCTCTTGAACAGTTCCCCAGACACCTTCAGAACTGCATATACCAGAAGAAGTCCACCCCTACAACCGTTTGGACATGTCTAGCCTAGAACTGAATCTGCTAGTTTTGTTTCTAAAACATTTTTGGAAAGCTTTATCTTTTTATTGATTTATTGATTGATTGATTGATTGATTGATTGATTGATTGATTGATTGATTGATTGATTGATTGATTGATTGATTGATTTATTTATTTATTTATTTATTTTATTTATTTATTTATAAATTCACTCGTTCATTTTAATTGTTTTCTTCATTTCTTTTTATAATTTATAATTTACAAAAATATTCAAGGATATGATTGTTACTTTATACGATTTTTCAGGACTGTATGTTTTAGTTGTTATTATAAAGGCATTATTAATTGCATCATTATTTATTTAGATTTATGGATTGTTGTGAATAATGTATATATATAGACTATTTACTGCTTATATGATCAATCAAGTAAACTCAGGTGTACATTGTGATATATTGTATAAACATAAGTGTTTTATTAAGTGATAACTGAAACAATCCTTCAAAGTAACTCTATGTTTTTATGTTGTCTTATTCATGTTATTATATTTATTGTACAACAACAAAAGTTTTCTTGTTTTTCTAAATCAACAAAATCATGTCATAAGTATTATAACATGTATTATATCAATTCTAGTGTTGATTATGTGTAAGTACTTTTGAACAAAAACCACATGAGAGAACATTTTCCAGACTTTTTCTTATCAATTTTATTCAATGATTATCTCCCTTAGATCATTACAGTTTAAAACATTAATTTTTCCAATATTGTTATATTTCTGTAACCCTTTAGTCATGGTGACAACTGTTTCATTTATGCTATTACAGGCAGTACAAACTCATTTTAAAAGTTGTATGCGTTGTATAAAGAGAAAACTTTAAAACTTTGTTCTTTTCAAGTATGTATATGGTTATTTTCAAATATACATTGGCAATGTCATCTTATTTATTACAATGCATTGAACTTATTTAAATGTAAAATAAACAAACCTACTTTTTCTGTTCATACATATTTATTTTTTTCATATTAATCTTCATTTCAATAACTAATACTTTTGATTAACAGATATTCACAGGAGTTCCTTAAAATGTACTGAACATAGTTTTAATATTTTGTTTTCAAATCATTTAATGCTGTTTTTGGTAGGCACTTTCTGCTTCTCTCATGTCACCCGTCAGTTCAAAACCTGTTTTAAATGTTGATGTTAATAGTAAAAACATTACCGATGCTAATTTTTCTACACCATATGCACATTTCGACAATTTACATCTTTTCAGTAATGCTCGAGGCAATACTGTTTAAAAATCAAATAATTACTTAAACATTGTAAAACAATGAAGGGCTTATAAACAAAAAAGGACAAAAAGTATAGAAAAAGCCGGGCAAGGAATTAGAGCTTTGCTTGAGGGTGGTATATTTCCTAACCTAAAATAATAAATAAATGTGATTTATTGACGTTTTGTGTTTTTAAAATTCATTTGCCTAACTCATTGTCTTTAATACTAATAATGTCGGGAATGCGTTGTTATAACATTGAGAATTACCTACCTTCCTCAGTATACAATGTGGTTATCTTTAAATCTATAATAATTTAAGTATATAAGCTATATGAACTTGTATCCTTTACAGCATAATTTACATTTATTTCTTGTCAAATGTTCTCTCTGTATTCTAAATGAAACAAAGATTAAACAAAAATTAATAAAGTAACTACACCAAAATAGAGCATATTGTTAACGTTTACCAGTCATTGATCACTGACACTGATAGCAATGTACATATACGTTTTGTAGACGGGAATATCGGACCAAACGTACATTATTATCCAGTGTTTCGCGGGTATGTTAAGGCAATTTTTTCAGGGGCAAATAACTCTTGTGATGCTCATGAATATTAATGAAAAACGTTGCGTCTCCATAGTGACGACACTGTCCGCTTCATATCTCTTGTCATCAATCGCTCTCGTATTTTGTTCTTTTTATTGATAAACCATGCAGAATAAGATAAATAATGATAATTTGTTGTAATGAAAAACCATATGTCACATTATTTTACAAGCCATAACTTGTATTGTATGAAAATCCTTCTTGTCGATCTCACTACGGAGGCGTGGCTTATTTTCCTTATTTGAAAAACCGATTCAACAGGAAGCTTGAAACCCACATGTTTTGAACAGACGGATTGTTTTTGTTGCATGAGGCGAAGAATGGCCCATGTACCCAAGGATTTCGGCATACAAGCAGAATCGTACGACATAACTTGACTATGAGTAAGTATTCGGTCGTCTTTTTGCTGTTTTCTGTAGCCGACTATCTTCATTTTGACAAAAATCTATCCTTGAAGTTGCATCTTCTCCCCCTTTTTTCCATCTGTTCAGTAGAATTTAGAAATTATCCCTGAACCAAGGATTTGTATATTTAACTATGCCTGAACTATCTTAAATGCAAGTCCATTGATGGTCCACAGTGTTTA
Source organism: Mytilus coruscus (assembly GCA_017311375.1). NCBI lineage: Eukaryota > Metazoa > Mollusca > Bivalvia > Mytilida > Mytilidae > Mytilus > Mytilus coruscus. The sequence continues at coordinate 17,398 of JAASAO010001360.1, read as the reverse complement.
TGTGCAATTTAGTTCAGGGGCGGATCCATCCATTTAAAAAGGGGGGTCCCAACCCAGGATAAAGGGGGGTTCCATCTATATGTCCCCATTCAAATGCATTGATCGTCCAAAAAAAGGGGGGTTGGAACCCCCCTTCCCCCTCTTGATCCGCCACTGTAGTTGAAATTTTAAAATACCCATGAGTTGTTCTGGAAATTTGTTATGCTATACAATGTAGTTACACTTTTTGATATAAAAAAAAATATAATGTGCTCTAGCCTATTCCGTGGTTGACCAGTTTGCATTCAATCTGTTTGAATTCATGAATCATGGATATTATTTCTTTTGAGAGCGAGTGATATCAGAACCTGAGATTGGCAACTCTGATAACAAGTTACTGGTCTAAAATGAATCTGAAGGCAACTGTAGAAGAAAAAGACACTAGACTGAATTTTCAACAAAGACCCCACGTCAATATTATCAATATAAAATATATTGAGCACCTTTATTATCACAGAGACACTGCCAGATGTTTTGAAGTTAGGTATGTACATGTTCAAACTACACTTTTCCTCAATTTCAAAGCTGCATCACGCAAGGTCAGTTTTTAGACATGCCAAAACAACAAAACTTCTAGATTTTTATTCACATAAAGACTTGAAAGACTTAAAATTAATTGTAACTGTATGCTGATTGATTTTTTTCGAGCCTGCGACTTTTGTCGCAGAAAGCTCGACATAGGGAAAGTGATCAGGCGGCGGCGTTAGCTAACTTCTTAAAAGCTTTATATTTTAGAAGCTAGAAGACCTGGATGCTTCATACTTTGTATATAGATGCCTTATGTTACGAAGTTTCCGTCTGTCATATGTCCATTGTCCTTGACCTCATTTTCATGGTTCAGTGACTACTTGAAAAAAAAGTCAACATTTTTTGTAATGTTAATTTCTTTCTTATTACATGTATTATGAGTAATAGGATAACTTTATTTAGTATGTGCGTACCTTGCAAGGTCCTCATGCCCGTCAGACAATTTTCATTTGACCTCGACCTCATTTCATGGATCAGTGAACAAGGTTAAGTTTTCGTGGTCAAGTCCATATATCAGATACTATAAGCAGTAGGTCTACTATATTTGGTATATGGAATGATTGTAAGGTGTACATGTCCAACTGGTAGGTGTCATCTGATCTTGACCTCATTTTCGTGGTTCAGTGGTTAAAGTTAAGTTTTTGAGTTTTGGTCTTTTTTTCTAATACTATATGCAATAGGTCAAGTATATTTGGTAAATGGAAATATTTTATGATGTACATGTCAGTCTCGCAGGTTTTATTTGACATTGACCTCATTTTCGAGGTTCATTTCTCAGTGTTAAGTTTTTGTGTTTTGGTCTGTTTTTCTTCAACTATAAGCAATAGATCAACTATATTTGTTGTATGGAAGGATTGTAAAGTGTATATGTCTGTCTGGCACGTATCATCTGACCTTGACCTCATTTTCATGGTTCATTGGTCAATGTTAAGTTTTCATGGTTATGTTTGTTTCTTAGATACTATAAGCAATAGGTCAACTATATTTAATGCATAAATTGATTGTAAGCTGTACATGTCTGTCTGGCATGGTTCACCTGACCTTGACCTCATTTTCATGGTTCATTGGTCAATGTGAAGTTTTCTTGTTTAAGACTTTTTCTTAGAAACTATAAGCAATAGGTCAACTATGTTTGGTTTATTGAATGGTTGTAAGGTGTACATGTATTTCTCGTTTGGTTTATCTGACCTTGACCTCATTTTTTTGGATCATGTTAAGTTTATGTGTTACTTGTAGTAAAGCTTTATATTTAGGACTATCAACATAAAATCAATGGTTAGTAAAGAAGGCGAGACATTTCAGCGTGTGTACTCTTGTTTATTCTTTGGCTACCGCAGACCAGATTCTTATTTTCTAAAGAAAATTCTGCATAGTACGTATACCTATTCATCTGTAGTGAACACAGAAAAAAAATGTAATACTTACTAAATAGAAATTCTGAGAGACCTATAAAAAGAAGTTTTTTTAAAAACCTGGGCTGTTGGTCCTGTGCCCAAATGTAAATCTTGTATATACATTACAAATGTATATACCCTAATTTTATTCTGTATGCTACTTTGTACATCTGTACGTACATGTTGTAGTTCTTTAATATGTATATGAATAAAAGGAGATGTAGGGTAGGGTGTACATTGTTCATTGTTTGTGTACATAATCATATATCATGAGACAGCTACCGAAGTTCTATCTGTTCGACATGTTGTACTACCAGAATAAAGTTCATTTTTGTTTCATTCTGTTTATTATATAACAGTCTTTATGAAATATTTTATATGTATTAAAAGGGAAAATAAATATTATAATTATTCAGCCTAAGGCTAAATTGATGTCATGTATGTCACATGAAGGTGTCTTCGAAAAATATTGAAAAACAAATGTCACCCACGGAATCAGACAAGTATCAAATAAAAAAGATTCACATTTGTATCTAGCTTTCCTCTCTTACAAAATAATATAAAATAAGTAATATCAAAACTGGAAAACATATTATGATTGCCAACAATTCACAGCATGAACAGATCCAAATGAAGTAGAAGTTAACATCTATAGGTCACAGTGTTCTCCCCAGACACTTTATTTAGCATCTTGGTAAACTGGGAAATTAGAAATATCATCTTGTTAAGGTTTTTGTTTTATGTCACGAGTATCATTTTACTTATATATATGACAATATAGAATTATTATTATAAAATTATAGCATCACATTCATAACATTATCTATACAAAAACTAATTCAGATACAGAGGCGGATTCAAGGGGGGGGGCTGGGCCCACCTTTTCTGGGGATTTTTTGGTTGTTTATATATATAGGAAATCACTGAAGCATGACTTGAGCCGGCCCCTTCTTAGGCAGTCTGTGCAGTGGGCCCCAACTTATGAAAATTTCTGGATCCGCCACTGAGATAGCATTACGTTCAAGAAATAAAGCATTACATGATGCCGAAAGACCATTGGGATCGCGAACACTGGGTTACTGTATGGCATTTAATGCTTATTTGGTATAGGGCCCCCCTTTTGTTGGAAAAAAATGGTTGATTATATAGGGAATCACAGAAGCATGACTGGAGTGCCCCCTTTTGATCAGTCAGCAGCTTCCTCCTTATGTAAAGTTCTGGATCCGCCACTGGTCCTATATATAGATTACGTAAAGGCGAGTTACCTACCTAAAACCTTTTTGTTTCAACTTGGAGGCTGGAAACAAGCATTTAATTTAAATTGGTTTTGGCCTGAAGAAAATTAAATAAACAAACATTTTTTTTTTTTTTTTGCAAAAACTTGTTATATTGATTGTTAGGGACTGTTTTACAAAAATGTTAGGTGGATACTGTTCAGTTTTTAACACACCATTTTTTCACAGAATTATTGCATGTATACTTGGAATACAATATAAATCATAAATGTTTATATATGAAAAATATTTGTATCTGTAATACTGCTTACTGGATGAGTTCTTTTTTTTTTTGTGTACACAATTGTAAATTGTTTCTTTTTTATTATTACAGGTTCAAGATGACAGTGATGAGAGCAAAGATAAGCCTAACACGTACATTGCAATAAGTGACTGCAGAATGTATTAACAGTTGGTAATCCACAAGCTTTGTGTCAAAATATGTCTTTTTCAACACATATTCTATCGTCATCCAGAAAACATGGAAAACAATATGTTTAGGGCAATATAACTTTTTGAAATTGGAATAAAGTTAACTTTCCAACCAGATATTCCACAGTGTGATCATGGTGATGTCAAATAGCATGTTAAAAATGGTTAAAAAAAATCTAGTAAGATTCAGCTTAAAGGTTAAAGGAGGAACCAGTTATTGACGCCCACCATTTCTTGCCTGTTTTTCTGGAGAGAAAGAAAACCCTCCATTAATAGAATGCAGAAAGTGAAAGATATGGCTAATTGACTGTTTAATTTTAAAATAATGGAACCTACAGATGGAAACCTGTGTAAAGCAAAAACTTCATTCAATCTATATTAAAAGTAATTCAACATCTTGTAGCAGCCCCATATAGATCGTTCTACAGCCGTACAGGTTGATCTAAAGTGAACAGTTTTAACTTTCAACACAGAGATTAATCTAAACAAGTACTATTTGATCAAAAAAGAATTTGTACACATATACATTGTACATGTATATGTATAGTGGAAAAATTACATGTGCAATTAATTACAAACAGAAGACCAACATAAAAGGGCTAAAAGTTATAGATATCTGTAAATTTACATAAGAACAGCAGTATCAACATTTGAACAGTAACTTCATCCATTAATTTTTTGTCAAGGGTGTGTATCAAAACATTAATTTGATTAAAATTAATATTTCTTTTTATGCACTGTATTTACAATTTCATGAGTAAGTAGGTCAGATCGATTTCAGATTTTTATGAAAGTTATTGGGTCCTTCATCACAATTAGTTATAGGTCACTGTACAGCTTTCAACAATGAGTAAAACTCTTATCATGTGCATTTATACATATAATTACCTGAGTTATGCTTCATTAAATACACAAATTAAAAATAAAGACAGACAGCAACCAAAAAAGAACAACATCAGCTTTAGCTTGAGAGACTGGCATATAAAATGTAACATAGTAAACATGTTTTTGAGAGTTTTACTGTGATATTAACATAAATATTTAAGAAAGGGCATTAAATATCATGTACATGAGGTTTCATTGCTAAAAAGACAACTCTCCACAACATGGACAAGGAACTAAATGATGCAGAAGTCAACAACTAAAGGTCAATGTAAGACCTACAACTATGAGCAAAATCAAAACAACATAGCCATTTAGCTTAAATGCTCGTCTTGTAAATTGTACAGCTGCCTTTAACAATTGAGGGTGTTACAATACAACATTCAATAAAAAGAAACCAGAAAAAAAGTTCAACCCTGAGAAATCCTAAGAAAATTGTGTAAATAATGACAAATGAAACATGCAGTGGTGGATCCAGGTTGTTCAATAGGAGGCGGTACCCCGTACCCCGTACTGTTAATTCCCATGTTACAGAAAGTTTCATGTACATTCACCAGCTAAATTTAGGATTTTTGTCGAGCCTGCGACCTTTGTCGCAGAAAGCTCGACAAAGGGATAGTGATCCGGCGGCGGCGTCACCGTAAGCTAACTTCTTAAAAGCTTTATATTTTAGAAGGTGGAAGACCTGAACGCTTCATACTTTGTATATGGATGCCTCATGTTACGAAGTTTCTGTCAGTTACATGTCCAATGTCCTTGACCTCATTTTCATGGTTAAGTGACTACTTGAAAAAAAATATTTTTTGTAATATTAAATTTTCTCTTATTATAAGTAATAGGATAACTATATTTAGTATGTGTGTACCTTGCAAGGTCCTCATGCCCGTCAGACAGTTTTCACTTGACCTCATTTTCATGGTTCAGTGGTTATAGTTAAGTTTTTGTGTTTTGGTCTGTTTGTCGTATACTGTATGCAATAGGTCTACTATATTTGGTGTATTGAATGATTGTAAGGTGTACATGTCTAGCTGTCAGGTGTCATCTGGCCGTGACCTCATTTTCATGGTTCAGTGCACGTGGTCAAAGTTAAGTTTTTGAGGGTTTTTTTCTAATACTATATGCAATAGGTCAACTATATTTGGTGTATGGAAATATTTTATGATCTATATGTCAGTCGCCCAGGTTTTATTTGACCTTGACCTCATTTTCACAGTTCATTGCTCAGTGTTAAGTTTATGTGTTTTGGTCTGTTTTCTTAAACTACAAAAAAAAATGTATAAGCAATAGGTCAACTATATTTGTTGTATGGAAGAATTGTTAGCTGTACATGCCTGCCTGGCATGGTTCATCTGACCTTGACCTCATTTTCATGGTTCATTGGTCAATGTTTAGTTTTCTTGGTACATGTTAAGTTTATGTGACAGTTGTAATAAAGCTTTATTTTTAGGACTATCAACATAATATCAATGATTAGTAAAGAAGGCGGGACATTTCAGCGTGTGCACTCTTGTTTATATTTTTGTAATATATTTAAAAGAATCTACTATCAGGTGAAAAATGTCAGTCGACATGAGAGATAATTAAAACCCTGGTGACTAGCTTAATAGATATAGGAAGATGTGGTGTGAGTGCCAATGAGACAACTCTCCATCCAAATAACAATTTATAAAAGTAAACCATTATAGGTCAATGTACGGCCTTCAACACGGAGCCTTGGCTCACACCGAACAACACGCTATAAAGGGCCCCAAAGCTACTGGTGTAAAACCATTCAAACGGTAAAACCAACGGTCTAGTCTATATAAAAAACTAGAAACGAGAAACACGTATAAATTACATAAACAAACGACAACTACTGTACATCAGATTCCTGACTTAGGACAGGTGCAAACATTTGCAGCGGGATTAAACGTTTTAATGGTACCAAACCTTCTCCTTTTTCTGAAACAATAGTATAACATCACAACATAGAAAACACACGATAAAACATCAATTGGAAGGCTTAACTGAATCAAAACGTAAATTAACACACTATGAACGAATAAATTCGATCTGTGATACCTGAAAGTAAATACAAAGTTAATAAAATATTAGGGACAAACATTCAAGGCCAAAAAGCAAACAAACAAGTCCAAATAAAGCCATGGCAAGACACCATCGCGAAATATTTAACCCTTAGAAAATAATAACTTTTGAAAAAACCGGTTTTCAGTAAAGATATCAATGAATACCAGGAATTGACAAGTTCAAATTCCATGGACAATGCAGAAAAATAAAAAAAAAATATATCAATAGCTCAATCAAAATTGATGTCAAACACACAAAATGTGCAAAAGGACATCAGTTATGGTAAAAGAAATATTTAAAGAAGTTAAACATAAAAGCAACGATTTGGTATTAAACATGAATCCCAGGAAAAGTTGAACTTGTGCAAGTATGTTCCATTAGATTGTATTTGGACAGAAAATATACGTTCAGTCGTGTTAAATTTACAGATACATGTAATAATACAGTATTGCCAATTCAAAAATCAAAATTAGACACAGATGAGACTTCTATGCTTATATATTTTTCTTCCGTAAAGTTCCATTACACAGATTGCCCTTTTGCATACATTATATATATACGTACCACTCAAACTTTATATACTGTAAATTCAGAAATTATTGAATGCGAATAATGTGACTAGGTTAGTATCGTAATAAAAAGAACTTGCATTCTTATAACTGAAACATACACATTTTTGCAGAATTATTTGAAATCATAATCAATAAACATTTTTTGGTAAAATTGAGAATGGAAATTGGGAAATATGCACGTCAAAGAGATAACCCAACCAAAGAGCAGATAACAGCCAAGGCAACCATTCTTGAATAATTGCAATAATAAATGCATGCAAAAATTTCAGTATTGACAGTTTTGAAAAATTGCTGGGTATCCTGATTTTACATGTTTTATAATCTGTTTTATTTTAAATAATAAATCATTTTTTGATAATAAAAGTTGAAAATTGACACATATATATATATATATATATATATATATATATATATATATATATATGTGAAATCCCATTTTAAATAATTCTAGTGTTGGTTATTATTATATAGTTTATCCAGATATTTTTAAAGAGGGTCAACAAGAAATCTGTAAGAAATACATGGTCACACAAAGACTTTAATGCCATTTGTCTGTTTTTATATCAAAATTAGGAGATGTAGTATGATCGCTATTGAGACAACTATCCACCAAAGTTCAAAGGAAGTAGAATTTAGCAATTATACTTTATAGGCAACTACCGCCTTTGACAATGAGAAAATCCATAACGTACAGTGGGCTAAAATTGACTTAGACATAAAAAAAAAAAAAAAAAATTGAGAAACTTAACAGCCTAATTTATAAAGAAAACAAATATGATAGACATGAACCAATTTAAAGGAAGCCACTGAACAAATGGTCCCTTTAATACTGTAACACAACAACACAAAGTCATTATTTTTGTCACAAAATGAAATGTGATGCTTGATAACACAATATACATGATATAGATAAAATGTATGCGAGTACTGACTGGGACATCAATTTTGAAAATGAATATCCTAGCCTGGTAAGAACTAGAAAAACACAAAATTAAAGAAAAAAAGTGAAAATAATTTTTCACACAGCAACCCCCCGAAAAAAATATGTCTGTGTAGCAACAAATGAAAGGAAACATTACATTTTTTCCACCCTTAATACCAAATTCTCTTCCATTTAAAATAAAGTGGTTTTCTATACTTTTCAAGACTTCTGATTGAACTTGTCATACTCATTTCCAAACATATTCTGCAACTGAATATGTCAGAACTGCTTCTTTTCTTTTATTCTTCTGTTATATAAATTTTATGCATACCATTAGCATAAATTTGAAAACCTATATTTGATAAAGGATTTATATAGTTAGAGATCAAGGTTTTCATTTATATAGTAAGAGATCAGTGATTTATATAGCAAGATCTTGCTATACACAAAATAAATAATCTTATATGAATATAAACCACCTGGGGCTGGAGAAAAGTAAATGGTTGATAAAAAGAACCAAGGACAACGCATAACAGAACTCATATTACCAAACTATACACCATAAGACTACTCGTCAAAGTTGAAGCGACCAAATTTGCATAGAGATTGGTAAAACAATTTATATTTATGTTGAAGGTGGAACTGCACATATTTTGTCAGTCCTTTTTGAAGAAAATTCAACATTCTACATACAATTGAAGCCTAAAGAAAACCATCAAACACAGACAACTTGTTTTACTATCGTCGGTTACTGCAAAGGTCAAACGATTTCAACATATATTGTCAATAAGACCAATTTATGTTGAGGTTTAATAATGTCAATATTCCCGCATCGTCAACTGTGACAACAGAGTTGCGGTTCTTTGATGATTGTACGAGTCTTCAGTGCGCTTGAATAACATAGACAATTTATCGAAACCATAGTTACCAATTCTAAATTCACAAAAAGCGGGTTACCAGAGACGATATTTCTCAAAAAAATAAACTGAAGTAGAAAGCTATAGATATAACCTAAAAGAAAAGTGCTGCGCGCTTATTGAATATGAAACTGTAATGAAAATAGGAACGAAACTATGTACAAATTTAACGTTATATGCTGCCGGGTAAACTAAAAATAGTATTTTTTTTTAATATGTTCACTTCTGGAAAATCGCGCAGCACTTTTAACTAACTGGAAAGCACAAGGATTCGTTTAAAAAAAAAGTTTGTTGATTTTTATTGAGTGTAGTAACCCGTTTTTTGCCAATTTGGTTAAGGCATTTTACCCCTGTAGAAGTCACGTGACCTAGGCGATCATGACCAAAATTTCAATTTACTGAATCCTTACTACACGAATATATAAATTCAACAACTTAGATTCCTGAATTTTGGTTTAAACAATTTTATTCTTGATATATCATAATTTTGCCACTATTTACGTTTCAAAATTCCTTAACCTACCTGCGTTTTCTTTCAAAAATATAAGGCTATTCATACTAAGAGTTAACACAAACACAATCACAAGGGTATAGTCCTTTTGTAGTATACGAAAAATAGCTGAGAGCGATACAAGCATGTCAAAGTAAACTTTCCTAAACGGATTTTGATGTGTATATTCTAATTGGAATATTATCATATGATCCCATTTACATGTTCTTTAAGGACTTATTTTAACAAACAAAAATAATAAATAAATGCTTTCAGGAAATTTTCAAAAAGTAATCTGTTGTGAATATTCCAATTTCGGATAAAACGACATTTCATTGCTTATTGAAATGTGTATACATGTAGTCATATTAACATGCTTCTCGAAATACTTGTATTCAATACAACGTTGAAAAGCATATATATAACACTCCTAAACGTGTCCGATTCCCCCAAACGTGTCCTAAAAATCCCAAATCGGCCAAACGTGTCCGATGATTGTTATACGCAAAAACGTGTCCACTTTAAAACGCCTGAACGTCTCTAAACTTTTAGCGCTATTATGTCCTCATTGACGTCAATAATGTTTACGGCAATTCAATAATAGAAGACACGATTGCTATCAAAGGACATAAATGTGTGTTTTGGGCACTACTATCGAAAAGTCAAAAAGTAACGGAGTAAAGAAGAACGTTTATTAGCATTAGTTTGTTGAACATCGGTTGTTCATATTAAGCATAGTTGCAAGTTTGATTTGCAACATATCAATTAACTCTTGACTGTTGATTGCTTAATATATAGTGGCAAATATTTCATATAAAAAAGAAGATGTGGTATGATTGCCAATGAGACAACTGTCCACAAGAGACCAAAATGACACAGAAATTAACAACTATAGGTCACCGTACGGCCTTCAACAATGAGCAAAACCCATACCGCATAGTCAGCTATAAAAGGCCTCGAAATGACAATGTAAAACAATTCAAACGAGAAAACTAACGGCCTTATTTATGTACAAAAAATGAACGAAAAACAAATATGTAACACATAAACAAACGACAACCACTGAACTACAGGCTCCTGACTTGGGACAGGCACATACATACATAATGTGGCGGGCTTAAACATGTTAGCGGGATCCCAAACCCTCCCCTAACCTGGGACAGTGATATAACAGTACCACATAAGAACGAACTATAAAATCAGTTGAAAAAGGCTTTACTCATCAGATGGACAAAAATACAAGTGGACGTGGCAGGGTACTTGTACATCCAAACAACAAAAGACACTAGGAACAGATCTGAGAGTACTCGCAGTTATCTGACAGCTAGTTCAAAGCCACAAACAACTAATAAAAATCATGCATCTAAGACTAAATTATCAATCCGTACACATCCAACATCCAATGGATTTAGTGTAAAGACGTCATAAAACAGTCAGAGAAAACATTACCTTGTGCAATGCCAAGATACAGGTATCGACAGATTGTAGATCCATGAATGTATATATGTATAAAACATACTAGTAATATTTAGTTTGCTTTTAATTTACTGGTAACAAAATCAATATTTATACCAATACAAACAATATTCAATGATCTTATTACAGTGTTGAATTGGTAACCTTTAGAATAATTTTATTTAAAGGAGCGATAAGTTTACAAGGATCATTTCTAAATTTCCGGGCACGGTTAACAACATTTCCGTAAAATGAGGATGTGCTATCCCGTTTGAAATAAGTTTTCTACAGGTACATCCAAACTTCAAAACCAAATCTTTATATCTATGGAAAAATTTAGTAAAGGTTTTAAGTAATTTATGGTAACGATATCCCTGGTTTAATAATTTACCAGTAATACATAGATTACGTTCGTTAAAATCAAAACGTCACAACAGACACGGGAATAGCGAACGAGCTGTGAAATATAAACACCGTAAGATGGTGCCAAAGGAACATCACCATCTAAAATGGAAAATTAATAATAGGGAACGAAAAATCGTCCCTTTTGTCGTAAATTTTAGTGTGGAGTTTCCGTTTAAAACCGAAATATCTAAATCTAGGAAAGGACAGTTATTACCGTTTAAATTTGGTTTATTTAAAGTAAGTTCCTTGGGGTAAATTTCAGCAGTATATTGAGAAAATTCTTGATTATTTAACGAAAAATATCATCAAGATAACGGTAAGTGTTGTTGAATTTATCAATTAAATGCAATTTCGACGGGTCTTTACTGAGTGTAGTCATAAACTGTGATTCGTAACAGTACAAAACAAGTCTGCTATTAAAGGGCACAATTAGTGCCCATAGGGATACCTTCAACCTGTCGATAAACTTTGTTGCCGAAACGTACATAAATATTATCAAGGAGAAAATTAACAGCTTCAATCATCTAATCACACCTCCAGTAAGTATATCTAGCATATTTACCTTTCTCATTAGAGAAGAAGGCTTTAAATGAGTTGCATATATGAAAGTTCTTGAAGTTTATTTCTTATTCTGAAAATAGGTGTATTATGTACTCTATTATTTACTTCTAAATTATTTTCAAAATGTGATATTCTCTTTTCTACTACATTCATACATTTATTTAAATAAGAATCAAGAGATTTTTATCAGATTTTTCCCGTTTACACCGCTTTTTACAAAACGAGGAAAGAGCATCTTTGGTGACTTGACGACACTCTTTCGAATCTATTTTAGTTGGAGGACGATATTTTGGTCCTTTTTTCAAAAAGTTTTTAACCTCTCTGTCATAGACGATATTGAGGTCCCCTGTAATAACATGGCCATAGGGAACATATCTAAACTTCGACCATATTTCTATTCTCCAGTCACACTTTGGGGTTAAACAATAGACACGTTTGGGGGAATGGACACGTTTTGGGCGTTCTTAAAAAAAAGAACACGATTGGGTGTTCTGAAAATGGACACGTTTTGGAGCCCTTTAGCAACTAGACATGTTTTGTAGTTCAGTGACTCTATATGGACACGTTTTTGGGGAATCGGACACATTTGGAGTGATGAGTGTTACATATATGCAGCTTGAGTACATTAGAATTAAAAACAAAAACAAAAACAAGCAAAAAAAAAAAAAAAAAAAAAAAAAAAAAACTGGCAAAGAGGGAACATGCCGTCAATAAGGATAAATTTCTATCCACTGTATAATACATTAAACGTAGAGTCTCCACATCCAACATATTTTACACGTTCGAAATTATTTTGATTTGACCTCAACTTTGGTTTGAGTAATTCTTTAATTGTACTACAATCAAGGTTGGAAATGTGCCAGTATGCATTCATTTAGTTATTTTATGTCTAAACTTACCAGCTATTTGATGCAAGTTGGCCTTTTCTATTTTTGAGTACGGCCCAACGGTCATTATTTGAAACCTTTATCAATAGATTTAAAAAGTATGTTGCATACTATATTTTTTACTGACTGGTTTAAAAAATAAAACATACATGTATTTGTAACAAAGTAATACAAAAATACAGAAATACTCCCAGATTGATCAATGGTTACAGTCAGTCATTGTTGATTTAGACAAGTATTTCAACTATTTTGTTTTTAATATTATCAATTTTCTTTTATCAATTGTGTATGTTACATTTTAAACATCGACAGAAAGTATCTTGTATATATGTTTTAATTGTTTTCAGAAGCTCATATATGAATATTTGGTCTATGCATATGCAAAAAATATAAAATTTCTTTATACATAACTAATACATGAAATCAATGATGTTCAAAGGAAGGTAAATAACACATCAGAAGTAATTTTCTAATCATTTTGTTGTTCCTCCTCAAAGACGTCAACATTACTGCTCAGTTAAGAAAAATGAAATACTTGTTTTAAAATGCTTCAAGTAATGCAAGTTTTCATAGATGAGCAATCAATTCGTTCTGATAATACTTTTTTTAGCTCCTATAGAATTAGAAAATATCATATTTAATACTTTGGATTTTTCTTAATTTTTTCTTCCGACATTAATTTATACTTATACTGAATTTGATGTTGAAAATACGTGCCTAGCGGATTTACAGTTTCATCTCCTTGACTGGCGTCTGTGTTTGCGTGTCGCTTCCATATTTTGCTAGTTTGAGTATCACAAATATTAATCACAACACATTGTTTTGTTTTTTGTGTTGCTACTTCATTGTTGTGTATCAATTTTCGCACAAAAACGTATCAGTTGATATTGTTATAACCACTGTGCCGATACTGCTACTGGTGGACCACCAGTCGAATAGGGTTTTCATCCGCCTAGTAGCCAGCTCTTCTGTATTTATATGATTTAAATTATTTGTTTATTATAGATATTCAGTTCCTAAAGTTATTGTAATTGCAATATTTGTTTACTTTGTTCACTGATTAATATAACTGTGAACGACTGAGTTAGGACTCTGCCTCAGTATTTTACGAAACCCCTTGCTTGGATTCGAACTCATGCTACTGGGATATCGTGGCACCAAATTGCCTTGCACTATGCCCGACGTGTTAGACCACTCGACCACCTAGGCTCTATAATAATAAAGCTTTCGGTGGTCGGGTGTTATTTTTCCTCGTCAGTTTTTATCTAGCGTGGTAACACAGTACATGATATATAAGGCATGCAAATGGAATTGTTACAGATCAGCTGAATTATCTATTGTAAAGGATCCTACAAATTAATGTAAGATGCAGTCACAGAAATAATTATATTATAAGTACGTCTGAACCAGTGACGACTCTACAACAGATTTTATCCATCGGATCACCAGCATTGATGGTGATGCAAGGCTGAAAATACATTCTGTATATATAATTCGTCTAAACAACAGCCCAACAATGTTAGATCTGTAAATTTGCGCAAGCAAATTTTTTGATTTTCCTGGCCGGGATTCGAACTCATGCTACTGAGATATCGTGGTACCAGATAGCCTTGCACTATGCCCGACGCGCTAGACCAATCGACCACCTAGGTTCTATAATAATAAAGCTTTCGGTGGCCGGGTGTTACCTTTCCTCGTCAGCTTTTATCTAGCGTCGTAACACAGTACATGATAAATAAGGCATGAAGATGGAATTTTTACAGATCAGCTGAATTATCTATTGTAAAGGTTCCTGCATATATATGTTTTCTATTTTATTATTTCATACTACGATCAATAACATGTACGTAAATAGAAACTTACATGAACTTGACGTATACACAGAAATAACAAATATTGATATTCTATACATGTAGACAATATCTCTATATATGTATATATGTTTCTATTTTACTATTTCATACTTCAATCATTTACATGAACCTGAATAATACATTTACAGCTGTAGCATATTAAAATGTCGGTCAATTTAAAAGCTTTTTACTCTTTGATACTTTTAACTTATTGACACTGTAACTCACCCTTCTTCTATCATCCCTGGATTGTTTTTGTAATTAATATTAACGGTTAATATTCGCTGGTTTTACATGCAGATATCAACTTATTTAAATAACTTTTCTAATTCAACGTTTACATTATATTTATTTTTAGATTGATCATATGTTTCCGTGTGACTATATATTATCAACCATTTTCTTCCGTTCATTGTACTTTTAGATTTTATGACGAAAGCTGATAAAATAACTAGTTTCTTATACTTATATATGTTTTTTTTAATCAAGACAAATTTTAGACTCTACGTAAAAGATTTATATATGAATTACAATTATTTATCATTAATTATTAAACATTTGTTGAAAGTAACATCGAATTTGACTATCATAATTCCTTTAAGTAATGACGCAGCCTTTTTTTTATTTTCAGATGGTCGATTCGTTTACATAGTTCTACGTGGAAGGTGAATTCGTGCATAATTGCAAGTTTTCCTTTCGAAGGTGGTAGTTTTCTCCGGGCACTCTGGTTCACTTCACCAATAAAACTGGACGTCACAAACTTATCAATAGTGATGAGAGTGGCGCTAATAACAAAACACTAATTATTAAATAAATGTTTGCTTTTATTTCTTTTCTTTTGCACAACTTCTCCGAAAAGGAAAGATATCTGATACAATAAGGAAACCATTTTTAAAGAGCATTTACATAAAAAAAAAAAAAAAAAAAAAAAACTAAAGACATCTAGTCTCTTTAAAAATGTTTTTTTACGTGTAACTATTAAGTACATATACTCAATATTACTTAATGTACGTTTTATCAAACTTGCAGTTTTCGAAATGAAAATGATCCTAAAAGCACAATACTAAGTAAGCAACAAATTTAACATATGTTCCATTAATAAACGTCTCACTGACTAAGTAGCACTAACAAGATTGTTTTTTTTTTTTTTTTCAATAAGCATTATTACAAGATTAATAAATAGTTTGGCATACTTATATGAAAATATAAAGTAAAATTATGTCCTGTAACATACACAGAGTAGCCAACAATGTGGTGGTAATATATGACGTAAATACTAAACGGAACCTTTTAAGAATGAAATAATACATTCAACTACATTCAAGGCCGTACGCTTCACAGAGAGTTTATATAGGAAATAATCATGTCACTACCACAGCTCAGCTTAAGGCCTCCACTGAACATTTGAAGGTCCCACTATGTATTGGTTACATAAACTACACCAAAAACCTGTAAAATATCGTTTCATCTCGGCTTCTAATAATTGTTCTACTACTTATCTTTTTGGTGTTATTAACCAGTTCTTTAACTACTACTAAAGAACTTATCATTAGGTTTTGTAATAAAACATACGAAAAAAGTGAAATTAACCATTTTTGCAGTGTGGAAAAAATCTTTGGATGTTTTAGATAAATTACGTGTTTTAGATGGTCCATTAGATTCGGTTGACAGTTTCGACTTTTCCTCTCTTTATACTACGCTTCCATGTAATCGAACAAAAGTTTCTAATTTGATTAAATGATCGATTGATAAATCTGAATGCAAATTTATTTGTTGCAACTCATCTGAAGCCTCGTTTGAATTGTTTTACATTTGTCATTTCGGGGCCTTTTATAGCTGACTATGCGGTATGGGTTTTACTCAATGTTAAAGGCCGTACGGTGACCTATAGCTGTTAATTTCTATTTCATTTGGTCTCCTGTGGAGAGGTGACTTATTGGCAATCATACCACATCTTCTTTTTTTTATATTGTTACCATATGAAAAACTAACACATAGTCATCTATGTAATTGAAGTTTTCTAGTATGGTATTTTAAATTACAATGTATATCCTGTGAAATTTTAAAATCCGAAGAGCTTTTAATCACAAATGCGATAAATTCATCTTCAATATATCATTACTTGTACTTTAGTTAACTGGATAATTGATGGGTTTGCTTGGTGATATGATGTTGTCTAGCTATTGAGTTCAACTTTTTAAAATCCATTTTTTATTTCATGTTTTTAGGGTTAAAAGCGTGTGTTTCTCATCGCATACATTTGATTATAATTCCAGTACTGAAATTGGCTGTTCTATGATGTATTCTTAACCAAAAGTATCATATTTGCAATGTATATTTTATACTAGAACTAGTTTTTTTTCTTCATATTGTTCACAAACGTGCATATACTATCTTAAATGTTCTTCTAGTATACAAATATGGTTGTCTTACTATTCACGTATGAAGGTTAAACTTGACAAGTTTCTCCTGTTCGACGGTAAAGAACTGTTGTATTTGAAAACACTGATTGAAAATGTTTACTTTTTAAATTATGTGTTATATTTATAATTCCCGTTCTGTTTATACATGTAATGTCATTATGGATATACAACTTTTAAAACCAAATAATCTGACATTTATTGAAGTGAATTTTATGTGGGAATCGAACAGGAAGCACATATTGAAAAGTTTTTGTAGCATTCTACCTAGATATATTTTTTTTTTCACCTTTGAATCAA
>JAASAO010000209.1:0-65532 GCA_017311375.1 Mytilus coruscus | reverse complement strand
CAGTAAATAGACATATGCATATTGTTTATATTGAAATCTGTGGTGATCCTACAGTCAAGGTAGGGATAGTTAATAAATTTAGTGTTAGTTTAAACTCTAAGAAGTTCGGGGCATATAAACGTTGAAAATATGCCGCACAGCCCTATATTTTGACTTTTGAAAAAATTGTAGTGCGTATGAACTTTCCATTCTAGGATATATTTTTTCAAAACATCATAGTAAAAGTGGTACAGTTTTAGCCGTAAAAGGAGTTCCTATGGGAAATTGCATTGTCAATATTTACAGAAATGCAACCTATATTGGGTGAAAAAAGAGAACATACAGAATTTAACCAAATTTGGTTTATCTCACAGATTTTAAAGAAATTAACTCAAATATGAAGTTTTATAAATATTTCATGAAGATTGAGAGAATCCTGGACCTTAACTATGATGACTCAGCATAAATTCACAGTTTACAGTATGCATAGTTTACTTAAAGCCCTGAATGCAAAATAAATTCATAATATATGCATATTTGTAAGTTAAATTGTTTAGAAGTGCTTATATTTACTCTTCGCAGTCATTGAAACTCATAGATCCTTCCTGAATATTATTGGTGGGGTGTTTTTGTCCTGTCGATAACCTAAAAGTAAGCCGTAAGGCCTAAATCTGCTTTTTTGTCACAGCGGCATAAAAAATACAAGCTAGAAATACAAAATATCTCAACAAAACTTAAAATAGTGTGTTCTATCATGAATATGTACTAAATATTCCATATTGCTAGAAACAGCAGAATAATTTAGGAAATTTGAGGCCCCAG
Organism: Mytilus coruscus; assembly: GCA_017311375.1. Taxonomy (NCBI): domain Eukaryota; kingdom Metazoa; phylum Mollusca; class Bivalvia; order Mytilida; family Mytilidae; genus Mytilus; species Mytilus coruscus. The sequence continues at coordinate 64,731 of JAASAO010000209.1, read as the reverse complement.
GGGCAAAAAACAGAGAAAATTGCCTACCCCCTTATTCATAAAAACAAATAATTTAACTTGTAAATGCTATGATTTTATGATTTTAAAGGTCTTTATATAGAAAACAATAACTATGCTTGGAATTTATGCAAATATCAGATGTTAGCAGTCATTTCTATAAAATTTTAAGTGAATTTATACATCAGACTGGTATCTGCATACATACAACTATTGCAAATATGGCTTTGTTTTAACACTTCTAGCTCATATATTAGCTAAATTATGTCAGATATGTGGGTAGAGATGATACTGTTGTGACAAGAATTCTAAACTGACCATTTGAGGCAGAAATTGTGAACTTTCATTGACAAATAGGCATACAGTAAAATGTGGACTGGAGACACAGGCAGGATTGGATACTTTATATAATCTTGAATGTTGGAATGATTGACTGCTAAACATTACATTTACAGTATTCTGAAATGCTTTCAATATGTTATCAGAACAGTTTTAAACAGGTTCTAGGCATTTCATGTCAGAAAACATGCAAATAGGGTAAGCTGGCAATAATTAAAGTCTTGTTTTCAAATTCTTTAAAAAATTGAAACAGGGGAAGAGGTATAAAATGTACAGTAAAAGAAAACTTAGAGTTTATGCAGTGATTTCTTTAAGGCTATAATTCTGATAAATAAGTATTAATGTGAGAAAAAGCGTTTTTAGAGAGTTTTCTATTGGAATAAATGTTTGTATAGGTTGCACTTTGTAATTACAGCTGTTTTTCAAACCACGCCTCTTTTGGGGAGATATAGAATATTCATAGATAATTAATTTTGTTTATATACTGGTTCCCAGTTATGATTTCTATGTTTCATCTCATAGAGACATAACTTGGGAATGTTACCAGTAAATATACATATGCATATTGTTTATATTGAAATCTGTGGTAATCCTACAGTCAAGGTAGGGATAGTTAATAAATTTAGTGTTAGTTTAAACTCTAAGAAGTTCGGGGCATATAAACGTTGAAAATATGCCGCACAGCCCTATATTTTGACCTTTGAAAAAAATTGTAGTGCATATGAACTTTCCATTCTAGGATATATTTTTTTTCAAAACTTCATAGTAAAAGTGGTACAGTTTTAGCCGTAAAAGGAGTTCCTATGGGAAATTGCATTGTCAATATTTACAGAAATGCAACCTTTAATCATTCTTCCGATTCATTTACCAATTTTACAATTTTTGAAAATCCGATTGTAAATGAGTCAAATTCGCCGTTTTATTGATTTGCTTGTTTAATTCAGCAAAATGTTCAGAAAACTTTTGAATCTGTTCTGTTTTTTTTTTTATTATATTTCGTTTTTTTTTTATTTGTATTTACCAATATTTAAATTTCAATTACTACCAAACCTAGTTTCAACTGTTGGGCATATGGAGCTCTAATTTGTCCAAGGTGTTGGTCAAGGACGTAGTGTGCCTTTTTAAGGTCTCTTAGGATCAAATAGAAGAATTGGCAATGTTCCTCAATCGATGGAATGCTTAATCTGAGTTTTTTTAAGTTGCGATAGTGTATTGTGACTTCTGGTTTACATTAGAAATTCTGTTCCGATTATAAAAATATGTAATCACATTCGTGTTATACAGTCAGGTAGATCAACTCTAACTTAACCATGTATTGGTTCTATGACCGAACCTCTTTCTCTTTGTAAGAGACCGGTTCCTTTGGTATTGAATAATCGAGTACATTCAAATTATTTTGTCCCAATTGTAATTGTAATTCACGGTCACAGGTAATATTTTTGCTCAAGATTTCCCGCTAAAGGGATCCTTGTAGATCTCTGTTTATGTTGACTTCGTTTCAGATGAATCTATTGTTTCGTTTGATGCATGTGAGACTAGGGACTTGCACGCGGTTGCAGTCTAGTTATATGTAGTGCAGCGGGATGTTGTTTACACCCACTTCTTTTACAGCTTACGCGTACATTGCATTCTCAAATTTTTGTGCTTTGAATTACAGGTGTTGTTTGGTGTACATGTGCGACATTGACCTCTACTGAAACGCTCTGTTTTTGTCTTATTGTCACTGTTACCAGATCTGGGAAAAATAGCATCTAGTGACGCAGCATCTGCAGGCAAGGCAGTTGCTTGTGATGTCAAGCTTAGTGCCACATACTTGTTTTTTTTCGGCAAAACATTATTGATCCATCAAATTCTGCTTTAGGCACGATTCCTCTGTGCTAGGCTAGGCATATACATGATATTAGAGATGATAATGGTTCCGATTTCTGAGGTTTTGATGGACTTTGTATTTGTCAAGGTATGGCGACGGTAATACAGCATGTTTATGACCAAGGTTGCTTTTGTCAACCGAATCTCGGCTCAGCAGTTACACGTGTTTATGTCCTCCAGGCTGTCCAGCGACATGGTTTCATTCAGAAAGTTCAGGTACTCATCTTTCAGCCTGCGATACTTAGTGCAGGACTGTATAATTTTGTTTGTTTTCTAAGACGTTTCTGGAGCTCGTTTTCATGCTTGGTTTGAAATTTCTGATTGCTGAAATGTGTTGTTTCGTTACCTCTTTATCAGATATTCCGGAAAGAGGACTGTTATAGGTATAATGAGATGATACCATTCACAAAATTCCCATTTCGTAGTGTAAATCATAATATATAAATTTCTGTTGAAAATTATGGAACATAACTGCTTAATCATGTTCTGCTCTGATAAAAAGGTGCCATCTGAAACTAACTTTTTGAGAAAGATTTCGGCTTTGTCATTACAAATATATATAGCAGCTAGAAATAACTTTCCAATTAACAAAGATAACCAAATATTTTTAAAAATATAAAGAATCCATTGCTTTCAAGCATTTTTTTCTCGGTTTATCTATTTGAAGAAATGTCAGTTTTCTTTCTGTATACATACTGGATCAAAATCTCCTGAGCATCTACAAAAAGAGTGATAGATTTTGTAATTTCCGTATACATTTTAGTCTATAGTATGATAACACATCTGGTGTTGATATCTGTGTTTCCAAGTTAAGTAGTAAAGCGATGCGGATCAATAGGCGCCGATGCTGGAAATCCTTACTTCAATCAATTTGTGGTGGTGGTTTGTGGTTTTAGATATCGTGTTAATACTGCAAGCAGTTTTGATTTTATATTCTGTTATACAGTAGTTGATTTGAATTACAGGTGTTTAACATATTTGAATAGGATCCAAAAAAAAATGTTATCTCTGTGTTGTCGTATTTGTATCTACATATGCATAAATTATTTGAATTTTCATAATTTACTGTTTTGAAAAAAGTCTGAATCAGATTAGCAAAAATAACTGTAGAAAGTTTAGTCCAGTTCACAGTTTTTTTTAGGAACAATTTAGAAATTAATAACACAATATTGACTTTATTTACTTTTCATTTAATTGTGCTGCACCAATTTTAATTTGCTCTTACATAGTTTTTGTTAGACTGTTAACTAGCTGAAAATTTGTACAAAGAAATGTCCTTCATCATCATTTATATAAAATCACACTTTACCGGAACCTTATTCTAGTATAACATACAGTTTTGTTTAGGATATGGGTATTTTTTCCTTAAACTATCATGCAGCAACTAACATTTTGTCATACATATGTAACATATCTGCCCTAAGCATCCAGTCTATTATTAAATTTCTGAAATGATAAACTGTTAACACAGAGATATGTCTCGCCTATTTGTTATTTTGATAATGCAAATGTTGAAATTAAAATAGCAATACTTTAACATGTAAGTTATGCAAATATTCAAAGTCAATGAACCATGACTGAAGGTACAGGGCTAAACAATCTCCATGAAATGAGATGTGCCAATGATAATACAACTGCAAACCAAATACCATTAACTTTTCATAAGTCGTTCCCTTTAAACAAACATAAACACACTAAACATAAACATTAACTTGTAAACTATGTAAAAGTTTCAAAGTCAATGAACCATAATTAGGGGATGGGGTTATATAATCTCCATGGAAATGAAACTTGCAAATGCCAATACATTTGCATACCGAATATAATTGACTTAACATTAGTGGTTCATCTTAAACTGACCTAATCACAAACTAAAACATGTAAACTAAGCAAAAGTCAATAGACCATGACTGAGGGGTAAGGACCAAATATTCTTCATGGAAATGAGATGTGCTAATGCTTATACAACTGCATACCAATTATCATTGACCTACCACTAACAGTTCCCCTTAAACTGACCTAATCACAAACTAATACATGAAAACTAAGCAAAAGTTTCAAAGTCAATAGACCATGAATGAAGGGGCGAGGCCAAATAATCTCCATGGAAATGAGATATGCCGATGCCTATACAACTGCATACCAAATATCATTGACCTACCACTAGTGGTTCCCCATAAACTGACCTAATCACAAACAAATACATGTGAATAAGCAAAGTTTCAAAGACAAAAGACCTTGACTGAGGGGGCGGGGCCAAATAATCTCCATGGTAATGAGATGTGCCAATGCTAAAACAACTGCATACCAAATATGATTGACCTAACACTAATGGTTCCCCATAAACCGACCTAATCACAAACTAATACATGTAAACTAAGCAAAGTTTCAAAGTCAGTAGACCTTGACTGAGGGGGCGGGGCCAAATAATCTCCATGGTAATGAGATGTGCCAATGCTAATACAACTGCATACCAACTATCATTGACCTACCAGTAGTGGTTCACCATGAACTAGACCTAATAACAAACTACTGCATTGTTGACCCCGCCGCCGCCACCGCCGACGCCGGAAACAGCATACCTATGTCTCGCTTTTTGACTCCGTCAAAGCGAGACAAAACCTGGCCTAATTTTGCAATCTTATAAAACGATGTTTTATTTCAGCAATGTTTACATCTGAATTTGAGCCTGTATATTGTATAGAAGGAGGTACTTTACAACTGAAATGCACAGTATATTCGGAAACAATTGATGTTCACTGGTTTAAAGGTGATATGGAAATCAAGGAGAATGAGAATATACATATTATCTGGGCCGACAAAACCCATCTTATTACATTTAAACATGCGAAAGTGAGTGATTCAGGTCAATACTGCATTGTCGCTGGAAAGGTACAGAAACAACTCGAAGTAACTGTTCAAGGTAAATTAAAAAAAAAAAGAAACTGAAGTAGGAATTAAGGGAAACGATGTATTAATTCATAAAATCAAAAGCAAAAGGACATCGTTTCTAATGTTGTTTTTCATCTGATATACTCATTGAGGATTCCAGCACCAAGAAGAACCTCATACGTCACTTCATAATCAACGGTTTAAACGGAATGTTTTGGCTTAATACCGAGAAAGTTATATAATTATATAGATATAAGAAGATGTGGCATGAGTGCCAATGAGACAACTCTCCATCCAAGTCAAAATTTATAAAAGTAAACCATTATAGGTCAAAGTACGGTCTTCAACACGGAGCATTGGCTCACACCGAACAGCAAGCTATAAAGAGCCCAAAAAATTACAAGTGTAAAACCATTCAAACGGGAAAACCAACGGTCTAATCTATATAAAAAACGAGAAACTAGAAACACTTATGAACCACATCAACAAACGACAACTACTGAACATCAGATCCTGACTTAGGACAGGTCGAACAATTGCAGCGGGTTTAAACGTTTTAATGGTACCAAACCGTCACCCTTATCTGAAACAATAGTATAACATCACAACATGGTAAAAAACACACTATAAAATATCAACTGAAATAGCTTATCTCAATCAAAAGACATATTCACCGTGTATCATCGGTACAGCGGATATAGCTTTATAGGTACTTCGAAACGTGAAAAACTATATACCGTACATTCATTTAACTATGCACCGTACATAACGATTTATGTGGTCAGCTATACACCGTACACAACGCTTCATTTCGGAATAAAATACCGAAAAATAACATATGTATGAAAGATTTCAATGCCAATTATTGAAACAGCTATACTTATTACGCACACACAGTGGCCTTCCATCAGAAAAAGAGTTGCAATGAATAGAGAATCATATCGGATGAGACGAGCGCCAACTTCTTTGACAAGTATTTGCACATGTTTTTAATAAGCGTTCTTGTTTGGGGAAAATAATGAGACTTCTCATATCACCAACCTACGACCAAATCATTTCTCAAAACAAGAATTATGTTTAGATTGAAGTACACATTGATATTTTGTAAACAAAACAAAGATTTTCATACCGTGTCAGAAGAAAAATCGATCACGACCGCTTGGTTAGTACCTATATCCGCTGTACCGATGATACACGGTGATATTAACACCAGTGAACATACACTGAACAAATAAATTTGATCTATGATACAATGCAAATACAAAATAAATAAACTAAGGGAAGAATAATTAAAGTAACATGTTATACCGCTGTGAAATGTTAAACAATTAAGGAAAACAATATACTTGAACAAAAATATAAGCCATATGCAATTACTTTAAACACAGGTAAATAAAAATAATTTTGTTGTTAGGTATACGTGTACAGTTCAAATAGAGAAAGGAAATATTATTACAAAATAGATAATTTTGATGTTCATAAAAAATTTATAGTAATTCCAAACACTTATCAAAGCTGGTAGGGGCCTCGGTGGCCGAGTGGTCTTAGTAGTTACTACTGTAATCACTAGCCAGTCAACACTGAGGTTGTGAGTTCGAACCCCGCTCGTGCGGGTGCACTCGACTCCAATCTTAATTGACTAGGATTGTCAGTTTTCCTATCGAAGGTCGGTGGTTTTCTCCGGGCACTCCGGCTTCCTCCACCAATAAAAACTGGCCGCCACGAAATAGCCCAAAAAGCGGTGCTTAAAAGTGGCGTTAAAACACAAAAAATAAAAAAAAAATCAAAGCTGGTATATAGACCAGATATAACCCTGAATAACATTAAATAACAAAAAAGCATTACAATTAATATCAACAGGTCATAAACAAGAAAGTACGATTTGAGAGTACTCGTAGTTACTGACAGCTAGTTAAAAGCCAAAAACAATTAATAATAAAAATCATGCGTCAAAGACTAAAATCAACTAAAACACAGGGATTTAGTATTTTAACGTCATGAACAGTCAAAGAAGACATGACTTGTGCAATGCCAAAAATAAATGTATTGAAGTATGTAGTTTATTTAGTTAAAATTTTGGCATAATTTATGTTTTTTGTAATTTACTAGTAAATGTGATGAATTGAAACCGTTATCATCTTTTATTAATTTTCTTATATGTTACCTGTATACGGATACTACTGAACTTTATATATATTTTAACGGCAATAAGTGAAATTAGGTATTATGCTTAAAACATAAACAATAAGCTAACGCATGGGCATTAAGTTATTGCCTAAAATTTTCAGGCATTAAGCTTATTTCCTGAAATGTGATTATGATTATTCAACCTATTGCCAGACATCATTTCCGGCAATAAGCTAACTTTGGGATTTTTGTTTATCTTCCAAATACATGTACATTTGGTGAAATATTCTTGATGAATAACATTCTAAAAAATAATATTCCAAAAATAAATATGAACTGATTTAAAAGATCTTCAAATTTTAGTATTTTTTCGTATTCTAACATAACTTACTTGTATTTCTTTGTGGTATTGCTCTTCAATGGTTGAGCTGGTCAAAAATAGACGACTGAAGATAATAAATGTTGCTAGTCACATCATATTTCCATCTGTTTTATATCTAAATTTTCTTATATACCCATCTTTTCTTTTCACTTCTTAATATGGGTTATTATAGCATTCAAGCAACAACAAATTCCTTGAATTTTTGAGAATATAAATTTGAATCAGGGAAAACAAAGATCATATACCCAAGGCAAAAGTACGATGATCATGTGGCAAAGATTAAACTTTCAAAATCAGAAAATAAGGCAGCTATAGACTATTACAATTTTAAATGGTACAACAATTTTTACCATTGGAGGTTTGAAAGACTGGGAACTAAAGTAAAAGCGAGTGATGAGGAAAATTTCAAAGTTTATGTTTTTTCTGGAGGAACTGTATGGTTTTTTGTGAAAAAACACACAAAGAAATATGTCAAAGCGGCCTATTATTAATATAGACTGTAGAATTAAACAACCTAACAACGGCTTTGCAAACATTTTCCATGATTCCATTGTACTATTTTTTCCATTTTGTGAGAATTGTAACATGATAAACTCTGCATAGGGAAGGGAGTAGTAGTAAAACCCGTTTTATCCAAAAAGTTTTACAGAAGATGACAGGTTGATTTTATCGAGTTCCAAACAATGTAAGATGAAAACTATATTTTCTTATGGTGTACGAAGATCACATAATTTTGTTTTTATATTACTAGAGCTCTTACGACAAAAAGTGCTTCAAAGGTGGCTTCAAATTTAGTTTAATTTTTCACAATATTTGGTGTGCCACATAAACAGCAAAAGGACAAAGGTCGTGAATTTACAGCTAAGGTTATATCTGAATTAATACTAATGTGGCCAGAACTAATTATTGTTCACGGGAAGCCAATACATATCCAATCACAGGGTAGTATTGAGTGGTCAAACGAAAACATTCATGTCGTTTGTTGATGTGGTTCATAAGTGTTTCTCGTTTCTCGTTTTTATATAGATTAGACCGTTGGTTTTCCCGTTTGAATGGTTTTACACTAGTAATTTTTGGGGCCCTTTATAGCTTACTGTTCGGTGTGAGCTTAGGCTCCGTTTTGAAGACCGTACTTTGACCTATAATGGTTTACATTTATAAATTTTGACTTGGATGGAGAGTTGTCTCATTGGCACTCATACCACATCTTCTTATATCTATGACATGCTTACTGCATGGACGAGGAACAACGAATTAACAGTGGTCAGTTGGAATCTAATTCGCCCATATACAAAAGAATTCTGCTCTACACAAAGGTATTGGACGACCACCAGGTACAAATGCTAGAAAAAATTAAAACCGTGAAAAAGTCTGTGTCATATTTCCGCACCAACTGCATTGATAACAAATAAATTTCAATACAATCTTCTTTCAATATAAAAATAAGGAGATGTAGTATGATTGCCAATGAGACAACTATCCAACAAGTTTACATATATATTTTAAGAGCTTTATTCAATGAGTTTTAACATCAATATTTTACTTATGATTTCATTTCATGTAATTGACATTCAAACTTCAGTTCTTGTTATATTATTATGTACAAAATGCATCTTAACTTTGAAAAAAAAAAATATTTACTCACATTTTCATTTTAGGCATGACAATAATGCCTGTACTCAATTTTCAGGATTTAAGTTTAAATCCTAGGATTTAAGAGTGATGCCTAACATTAGCTTGTTGCCTAGGATTTAAGCTTAATGCATAATTTCACTTATTGCCGCTAACATATATATATAAGACTGTTTCAAAATGTAGATTTATTTGAATAAACAAAATAATAAGATATACTCATTAACACAATAATGAACCTCATCTTTCTAAACATAGTGTATACGTAGTTTCACAGTTTCTTGTTTTGCTACAAATTTGCAAGAGTATTTTAAGCACAACCTTTCAATTAATCAACGGCTTTCAGAAAAAGTTTCGTTGAAGTAGTGACAATCGGGATTTTAGCAAAATATTTAAAAAAAGAAACCAATTATCAAAGTCATGTTTATTGTTTTCGCATGTAAAGAAATGCATTTGACTCCAGTTTTCGCAAATTTGGACACATTCTTTTTATGTTTGGGTTAAACATGTTCAAAATGAAATTCAAAAAGATCTTCTTTTCACATAATTTGACGTTTATGACTCTAAAACGTTGTATCAAATTTTTAATTGAGGTGTTGCATGTCTGTGATATACGTTTACATAGTTTTGGCTGCTGGATCCAAAGTTTTGTCATGTTAACTAATCATGTCTATTTAGAATGCTCATCCAATTTTGTAAATATAACAGAACTATAGATAACTGTCGAACAGGTGGGAGGTTTAGTTATCTTTATAAACAGTTGAGCTCGCTATTTCTTCGGAAATGCCTGCTCTAGTACCAAGTCTGAAATACGACAGTTTATGTACAAAACACAAGAAGCTACCCTTTTAAAAAGAATACATTAATATTATATGTTCTATATTTTCTAAGCCTTGTTTAAATGTCCACTGAAAAACATAACGAAAATGGAAGGATTGGAAGCTTGTTTTGAATGTGAAGTAGAAAAACCGTATCCTGGAGTATGGTATAAAGACGGCAAGGAACTGAAATCTTCGTCAAATATTAAAATTGATACAATACAAGAGAGTGTTCACAAGTTAACTATTTTCCAAACAACACTTGAGCATAAAGGAAAATATGAAATAAAGATAAACAACATATTGAGTGGGGCAGATCTAGATATAAAAGGTAAAACGATAATGTTACTTCCAGTTGTACGACTACCTGCAATTTCAAGCGGGGGGAACACTAGATGCTTTTGATACATAAAAGTTTTATATGATTAATACAGGGTGGGTCTTTTCACCACCGAACACCACCGCACACCGCCGAACACCCCAAAAAAAAAAAAAAAAAAACACCAACCACTATGAAAACAGTGATATTATACAATAAAACGATAAAATAAATTAAATTACGTATAATTTAATCAATATAATCAATATCAAGAAAAACGTCTCCGGATTCATCACTATTTTTCCGGATTACATTGTGTGTGTATAATAAGTAATCAGTTCAAGTATCCTCGATCTCTGTTCATCGGTTAGATTTTGATATTTGTCTCTTTTCTTATTATTGGTATAACTATTTTATATAAGACATAGAAGAAGAAAAAAATGAAAAAAAAAAAACATATTTGAGGTGTCCATGGTGGTCTGCGGAGTTCAAAAAGTGTGGTGTTATAGACTCTCCTTTTCTGTTCTATGTAGATATTTGGTCTCGTAATCTTATGATTTGTTGAATTGATAACATAAATATTATATTTAGGTTACATTTATAATGATAAAAGACAAAAAAATAGTTTTTTGGGGTGTTCGGTGGTGTTCGGCGGTGTGCGGTGGTGTTCGGTGGTGAAAAGACCTACCGATTAATACATGGATGTCCCATTATCAAACAAAGCACAAAAACTTGTTAATGAAACATAAAAGCACTTTAAAAATTTAATGCGTACCTGGATTTACCTCGAACAGGAACGCTCAACCCAAAACATTTGCCACAATATATGTGTACTTGAATACGAGTATTTTTGACAAGAAACCTGATAAAATAGCTAAATTCATCTGAGTACAAGAAATCGCTATAAGGATATTTATTATAAGACGATGTAAAATGTGATATCGAACTTATTAGTTGCAAACTTTAAAGAAACGGTAAAAAAAAAATGATACCACCTTTGACCATTTCAATTACAAAATAGAAATACACTATCGATTAGATACCATGACATAGTCTTATACGGGGTTTAACATGAAGTATGTTTGTTTATACCGTTAATGAAAATAAGTGATGTAAACATTAAAACAGACATTATGGCTAAACAATTGTTTGTCTTGCAACCTGCGTTTTTATTGAATATTTGCACGAGGTTGAATGAAAATAATATATCTACAATTAACGCGGTTGATTTAAGTACATGGTTAAATATAAATAAACATAATTATGAAAATATTTCTTTTTTCATGTCAATGCTAAACAGTATGTATGTCAATCAATGCCTAAGATAAGGTCCATATGTTGAATCGGCTTACCACGCCACCTGTGATCTCCACCTGTTTTGGTGGAATTCGTGTTGCACATACTTTAGTTTTCGGTGCAGTGGTTTATTGCCTGTTGATTGTCGTTTCTTCGTTTTACGTTGTTTTTTTTTTTACATACAGTTGTCAGTTATAATGTCTTCCAGTTTTTGAATGGCCCTTTAGTATACTCTGCCTCTTAAGAAATTATTTTGCTTTTGCTTGTATCTCATGGCAAATGAAATATGTATCCGCATCTGTTCGACCATGATTTAAGTTTGGCATACATGTATAAATATTTGTTTTCATTTGATATCAAAGTATTAATCTAAGATTTTTCTATGAAATAAACTGCCTCTTTATATCTAACGCGAGTTTGAAACAGGGAACACTATTACTCCTTGTGCATGCGGTCGTATGAAATAATGCTCTCTTCCTCCACTACTTGGTAAAGGTCAATATATGCTCTAAATGTCCTAAAACCAGTCATCAGACAATTATTATTCAACTTGGAAAGATGTCAACATTTTGACATACTTGGCCATAAGTTAAACTTGCTTCGTCTACGATATAAACAGTTTGAATAATAATTTATAAATATAGATATGTAATAATGTATAAATATTATTATTAAAATAATAATACAGAAATACCAGATGCTATAAAACAGATGTCTGAACATGACAGAAGTATATTTCTAGAGGCAGCTAAAAACGGTACCGCTGCTAGGTACAACATTAGAATTATACTTGTTGGAAAACAAAGGGTTGGTAAAACTTGTTTGTTGAGACGACTGATGAATGAAGGCATAGAGGGTGTAGAAAGCACGGATGGAATAAATATTGAAGTGAAAAAATGCAAGATAAACTTACAAACAAAGGAATGGATTTTCACTAAAGGTAAGTACGAATTCACCATCAGGATAAGCTTGTCTTTGTTTCATTCTGAAAATTCATTATTCAGCATATTAATAACATTCAAATGTTAAAAATGTCGTGAAGCATAAGCATAGTTTTAATTGTCGAAGAATATGGCAGATGTTGAAAATGTCTTTGGTGTAGGTATGTAAAATACACTGTAAATTAAGAAAAGGGAGGAAAGCAAGGGAAAGATTTCGTAAAAATCAAACTCGCATTCTAAGCTATGATAGCATTATTTGAAATGATTAATCTCACATTCTTGCCAGTTGTTCGACATGCGCAATAATAAATGGACGGAAAGATTTCTGAATTTATTGTTACTGTGTAATATTTGAAAGACGTGCTTACACGGGATAATAATTTGATATAAACATCAAGGATTTGAATTTCTCTTAGTATGCTGTATATTGGCACAGTAAGATTTGAAAACTTTGTTTTGATCCTAGTTACTTCTTATAAATGCTATACTTATTTTGATTATGCGGCTACAAAGTAATTTTGCATTTTTTCATCAATTTTCGGTAAGCTGCAGATCGAATAGGTTTATTATGTATATAGTCGAATGATAGAAAGCATGTTCTATCAACACACGTATAACAACAGAGAACTTGTTCTTTGAAAACTGATTGGTTGCAACAATTATGAACATTGCTAACCATAGGTCATTCAAACAGTGATAAAAATAAAAGATAATGAAAAAAGTACCTTTTTCAAATAGAATTTGGTAATAAGGGTTTGTTTGAATGTCATCAATATTAGTAATATTTTGCACTAAAGATCTATTCAATCATTTAATAATCCATATTTGAATGGTTGAATACCTCTCATATATATCAAAGTACACTTGAGATCAAGATGGTCGGTCATGCATTCAAAAGCGCATCCAAAATTTACTATGTACAAATAGCACACCGGTTTCCCACTCGTTCAATTTTTATCCCTCTTCACGACACATATATTGTTGTTCCATAAGACAAAGCCTCAACAATGTTGTTTTTATATACAAAGCTCATTCTTTGGAATGTGTCGCTAACGAACATTGTGTTCGCAGCAAAACTGGAATCCCTAGTATACCCCTACATCTATCACGAAAGAGGATATTTTAGAAAGTCACAAATTTGTCCTTTTTTTTCCTTTTGGACTTAATTTACGAAATGATGAGATTTTGGAAAATCACAAACTTTTCTTTTTCTTCTTCGGACTTAACATTGAACAGGACGATGCAAATTTCCCATCTTATACCTGGATACCTAAACTTCACAAAAATCCTTATAAGGAACGACATTTAGCCAGTTTGTCTTGACGTATTTCTAAAGTTCTAGCCGTTATTCTTTCAGAGTAAAAGATGATCGTCAGAAATATTGTGATGAGATATAGGAAAACAGCGCTGTCACACCGATGTGGATTCTTAAAATTTATAAAATCTTCAACTTCTATCTTAAGAATATTGTAGTAGCATCAGAACCTTTGGTTTTCTACCCTTATACTACTATTCTCCATGCTTAATTAAAGAATTTACTACATTACCTAGTTAAACACAGCTTTTTCGACAAAACATATGAAACCTAAATGTAAATTCCTTGTTTAAGGTGATACAAAACCTTAGTAAGTGAGGAACGACACTGATTCCCAAAACAACAAATACACCGAAGATGATATCATCAAAATACTGGACTTTTTTAATCGACAATGTAATTGTTAAGTTTGGAAGATTTATAATTCAATAGACAGTCGGTATCCTAGGTGTTCTAACTGGGCATCACTACTGGCGGACTTATGCGTACTCAAAGGAAGCAGAATCCATACAAAACCTTCTCTAAGACAAAAGAAGAACAAACATCTTACTAAGTTCTTTAATTTTACTTTCAGATATAGGGTGATGTTCTGTCATTCAATACTCCAAATTTGAATGATTGAATACTATTAAATATCATGTATTGGTTGATCGTTACGATGTATCGGTGCCTCAACTCACTAGCGACATGTTTTGCGGTCTTAGATCTTTAGTTGCCAGTTAATTCGTCTGGTCTTTTTTAAAAGATCGTGTTCAATTTCAAATAATGACATTTTGACTGATAGTAAATTTGAATGGCGAGTGATGTAAAAATAAGGAGATGAGATAGGATTGCCAATGAGACAACTATCCACCAAAGTTCAAATAAAGAGGATGTAAGCAATAATAGGCAACAGTACGGTCTTCAACAATGAGAAAAACCCATACCCTATAGTTGGATATAAAAGGCCCCGACATGAAAATTATGAAACAATTCAACATGTTCAATTGAGAAAACTAACGGCCTAATTTATAACAAAACAATTAACGAAAAACAAATATGACAGACATGAACCAACGATAACCACTGAACTACTGGCTCCCGACTTAGGACAGGCACGTAAAGAATGCCTGCATTACCGTTGACGCTTTCCCTGTTGAGGCACCCGTTCTCGCTCCCTTTTGCATGCATGCGATTCTCGCAGTTTTTCTTTGTTGTCTTGATTTTCTGATCGATTTGCGAGACTTAAATATCGATAAACTAGTGTCACCATAATAAATGAAAACACATGAGTTGGCTGATATGGAGGAATGTAAACTACCTACGCGAGAAAGGATACATACTTTGACAGCATTTCTGTTCATTGTTATATGATAAAAGTAAATGGTCTCGCAAAAAGATAATATTACTTTGTTGATGAAAAATGATAAATTGGTATTGACGAAACGAATTGTGTTTGTCACGCGTACATATAATGAATCTGATTCCAGTACGATGGTGTAAAAAACTTACAAAACACTTGGTTGCATAAGTAATAACTTAAACGGTACCAATTTCAATGCACCAGATGCGCATTTCGACAATTAAACATGTATAAACTCTTTTGATTCTTACGTCATTGGTGAGTTTTATGAAGATGAAATCCGTACCTAATTATAAACCTGGTATATTTGATAAGTGTTAATGTACACAGAAATAAGGCTGAACGGGTTAACGTCATGTGCACTCCATGTAAATGCTAACATCAGTAAAAGTCTTAATTTGAGAAGCGTAAGAAAGTAAACGCGTTTTTCTTTTACATTTATTACCTCGTTAAAGTGAAAATAATCGTTTTCTGATTTTAAATGCACGTTTACATTTGACACAGAAGGTGCATTAAATCAGTTTTTCAAGGATCAACTGGGCCTTAACGAATCACATCGGATGATCAGAAAAGTTTGAAAATCCCAATCTCCAATTTCTATGACCATTATGTGCATGTCGTGACCAATACTGTATAATATAAGTATGACGACGGGTATTCATTATAATAATTATATTCTTTTCATTGCTTTTTGGAGCAGTATACCCTTAAGTATATTTTATTGTCAAATTTCATACCTTTAGTATTCTAGTTGTGTAATTCATTCGTCCGAAGCGGTTGTCTTGGTCATCTAATACGCTAAAACCTAAAGATTTGAAAACCAGTGCCATACAAATTACGTAGAATCAATAATGCCCTTAACGAGGAATTCCATTACAGTCATTTATTTTATTTTCAAGCTAAATTTGAAAGTTTGAAAAAATGAAGCAGTACGAATGTCTTTTAGCCTAAACTGATACTCTATCAATGGCAAAATAACAAGTTATGTTTCCAAGTTTTTTAATCTGCGTCTTCTATATTTCCATTTATTCCATTTGCGTTGTTTTAGCACCTAAAGATGGGATAGTTATTCAATGAAAGAAAGCATTTTAAGCAAGCATTAACGACAATTTATTGGAAAGAACTTAGTTTGCTAATAGTTTTTCGTTGAAAGCATTAATTTAATTACATGTTTTAAGTACACAGTCTGAAAGTTTTAGGTGTTTTTGTGGACATTAGTTTTGAGTAAAAGTAGTTTTCTTTAAAACCATGAGCCGTTAAACCATAAGCTGTTTTGTTATAAATCAGAACTATTTGCAGCTCATGATGGAGGGTTTTATATTTTGGGATGCCAGAATAGTCGTCTAATCTTACAGATTGTGCCCTATTCCTGATTGTGACATATTGACTGAGTGTGGATTCTCATGGCTGTTGAAACACGAATAGCAGGTAGCCCTCCTTACGACAAGCCCGTTCTCTCTCCATTTGGAACTCATGCGATATCAGCAGTTGTTTTGTTTAACCTTGATTTGTCTTCATAATCAATTTATGAGATTTGAACATCGGTTAATTACTGTTGGCTTACTTTTACATTAAAAGCGATCAATATAAGCCTACAGTTAGTAGAACTTCTGTCTTCATATATCTGAGGTTCAACTATTTCTCTTAGTATTAAACAAAATATACCGGTATTAGAAACCAATGTTTTGGTACCTCAGGATAGATTGTTTAGCATGAAATGTGAGGAATATCTAACTACAGTTGTAAGAAATTTTGCCTGTTTAAGTTAAGGATGCAAATATTTCATCTTTTGTAAAACAATCATCAACCTATATTGATAATCATTATCATTGGAAGCTCAGCTTCTGTTTTATATATATATATATATATATATAATGTACGCTGTATAAGTCTACAAAATAATGTGTTGTTATCTTTATCGAAGAATTTCAATATCTATTCCTTTCAGTGTTTCATAAAAAAAAATGATGAACTGGTAACTATCAGCTTAAGGTGTAATACCACCATTGTTTTTCCCTATTAGTCTTTGTTAAATTTGCACTTTTCAAAAAATTGTGCAGAATTCATCTTTCTTTCAAATAAAAAATATTTCGATTGAGTAAATTTTATCCTATCCAGTACTACAGACAAAATTCACATAACATTTCATAAGAAAATAACCATCACTGCAAGTTAACCAATCAACTGTTCACCCTTTTTTCCTGTGTACTAGCTTTAGTAACCATGTAACCTCAAGTTTCCAAAATATTCTATAGAAACGCCAAACAAAAAGAATGGTGCTTTGAAAGATATATGTTTATGACTCAGATTTTTTACTGTAATGAAATGTAGAATTAATTTCCTACAACTGTCAAATTCAAGGAATATTTTTTATCGACCCTTTTCGTATGCAACCGGATTTGACATACTATGATTTGGTGGTATTACACCTTAAGTATCGCAGCAAATATCGTAATTCTTCCTTTCGACAAGGGCCATTATGTTTGAGTGCTATTTCTTCTTCTTCTGGATATTCTCCTTTTGCTCCTTGTTATGAATGTGTATAACCATAAAACTATTAGCCACATATCATGATGACCATAATATGACCATGAACTTTGACTTCAAAGTTAAACAAAACGTTTGAACACATTTTCGTCCGAAACAAATCATTGTATTTCTCAACAGGATATTGACCATGAGTCAGGTACTTTTAATGATGATCTTGACACTTTATGTCAAATGATTTTACATGTCAATCAAAACCCATATCTTTTCTTGTTTGTTATGGCAAGAACTTTTAAATAAAAAGTTGCTCCTGAGGGTCATGCCCATACACTAGATTGTTTAATATCTCAGGAAAGGTTTAGACCAATAAAACCTTAAATTTTGACAAAACCTTGTTAGTTCAGCATATGTTTTGTCCCCATGGGTCATACAACGCCTCTTCATATCACTAATATTGTTATTTGTAATCCGACCCTCAAATGATATTCACATATTACCCTTCGATTCGGTTCGGTGTGAGCCTAGGCTCCGTGTTGAAGACCGTACTTTGACCTATAATGGTTTACATTTATAAATTTTGACTTGGATGGAGAGTTGTCTCATTGGCACTCATACCACATCTTCTTATATCTACTTATTGCCTTGATCAGACCTTTCTAGCCCATAGCCAGTCATAGAGATGACACCTTAGTTTCTTTGTGCAAATCGTTTAAGGTCACGTGATACGAGTTCAGCGACCCTTCGACGAGCAATTCTAAATATAGTTAAAGATCAATTTGTTCATGTTTTATGTTAAATGTACTTTTTGCATTCATAGAAAATAAACCAAGTATTCACATAAAATGTTTATCAATGACCGAAAATCACTTTTATATCAAATGTTTATTATATGTGTTACTGTTTGGGGTTAATTGTATCTTTGGAGAAGCTGCCTCGTAATTGCAGTAATTTTTATTCGATCACTGTAAAAATACAAGGCAAAATTGTTTAGATGTTCAAGAATTCGCGAGTAAAACATTGATTTTTATCAGTTAAGGGATATTGTACATACATTCTAAATTATAAAAGGTCTCATTAGGTCTCCTCCGTCGCTGCATGATACTACAACGTAAACGGGTTTTCTATGTAAACGGATGTTCCGTTCATATTTTGTCTCATGGACTTATACCCCGGTAGCTCAACCGGTTTCGTTTCTGGTAGAGAGGGTTTGGCCTGTGCTCTCGCTCCAGGTCTTGGAACAGCATACTGACAATACTAAGATCCAACACAATACAACAATTGACAGGTGCCAGAAACCTATAAATGACATGGGGTGATGATTGCGCCAAGCAATATATTCGCTCATATAACAAATAACCAAGATTCATAAAACAGTTTCATATTTAATAGACAAAGACAATAATACATAAATATCGCGGTATCTTCATTTTCACTTTAATCCTTGAATTTCAATACATTATCGAACTTCACCTGATAGGATTAAACAGGGCGATGCATTTGCAGTGAAAAAATACCCATAACAAATTAACCAAGTAAAATGAATGTGTATGGCCTTAGTGCTAAAATATGATTAAACAAATAAATTCACACACTAGGAATTTAGACGTCACCGATTACTTAATTAAAATATTAAGAACTGTTCACTAGTCGTCCTTAACAAAACTAAATTCAATCAATCAAGTTCGTGACATCCCACCTTCCGAGATAAAATAAATATACCCACTGGTTCCCTCAGACTTTGTTAGACTAGAACATGAACCTCGTCATTCCATGTACCAGGGATCAAAGTCAGTCCAGTGAAAATAGACATCGCTTTACAAAATAATATATTCCGTTTAATTATCGGTCCAACCTGAGCAATAAAATTGAGGATGGAAATGAGGAATGTGTCAAAGAGACAACAACCCTACCAAAGAGCGGAAAACAGCCCAAAGCCACCAATGGGTCTTCAACACAGCGAGAAAATCCCGCACCCGGAGGCGGGCTTCAGCTGGCCCCTTAACAAAAATGTGTACTAGTTCAGTGAAAATGGACGTCTGACTAAACTCCGAAACATATAAATGAACTAAAATTAAAAAACATACAAGACTGACAATAGCCAGAGGCTCCTGACTTGGGACAGGCGCAAAAAGGCCGAGTGAAACATGTTTTGTAAGAACTCAACCTCGCCTATACCTCTAGCTAATGTACAATAAACAAACACACAGCAATACGCACAGTAAAACTAAGTTTAAAAGAAGTCCGAGTCTGATGTCAGAATACACTTCAAACCAGTAAAAGTCTAAAATGAACTATATCTGTACTCGACTGCGCTGATTATTACTCGACCAGTCTGAATTGGTCTGAAATTTACTTGATATTACTCGACTATAGTTTGAACCATACTTAACAGTCTGAACTTGTACTCGACCTTTACTCGACCAGTACTTAACCATTTTATACGAGTCTGAACCATACTTGACATAGTCTTAACCATTCTCGACCAAGTTTGAACCATGCTCGACCTAGTCTGAACCATACTCGACCAAGTCTTAACCAACCTAGACCTATTTGTTGTATCTATCTATTGTATTTCATCAGTTTAGAACTGTTATACATACATATATATATATATATATATATAGTGCCTAAGAATGTAACTTTAACACACTAATGAGTGTTATAAAATTAGTTGTTATATTTTATATTATTCACGCAATATTTCGCTAAACAAATTAGCTTCATCAGGCGTGTACATCTCTCAAGGTGAAATCGGATGCATGACAAAAAAATATTTTGTAGCTTGAACTACACAAAATTTGAGTAAAAGTTTAACAAAATTTATTGATGTTCTATAAACAATATATGTTTGTAAATTGTCTAGAATATATAAAATATTTTGCCGCTTATTAAACAAAGCAATTCTTAAATCAAAACAAATAGTTGTTTTAGTTAAATAGTATGAAGTTCAGGATTTATTCCTTTGGTTTTGGGTAGAACTGTTTTCATCTCTCATTATGTCCATCAGGTTCAAGAGTACGTAGCTGATGCATCCAGAACCTTTCTCTCTGTTTTCTCCTTTGGGAGTCCCAATTTTGGTTTACCTCAATTATTTGAAAGGTGATATTTTCAAAAGTATGCCTTGTTCTTAAGAGGTGTCTCGTAATTGGACAGTTTCTTCCTTTTGTATAAAAGACCGGTGATTGTTAAGTCTGATGTTGAATTTCGTTTCTGTTTCACCAACATACTTCAGCTTGCAAATTCCACAAGTAAGAATATAAATACTATTTTCCGTTTTGCAATTAGATGTAACATAGATGTTGTATCGCTGCTTTGTTACTGTGCTGCTGAAAGAGTGGTCAGTGTTGGCGACTTTACAGCACTTACAATTGGTTCTTCCGCATTGTTTGTAACACCCAATTTTAGAAGTCTCTTGTTTCTTTACTTTAGATGTGACAAGTATGTCTTTAAGATTTTGCGTCTGCGATAGGCAATAACAGGAGGTGATGGAAAATTTCTTTTAAGGAAGAGTCATTTTCGATAAGACGCCTGTGCTTGCGGATAGTAGATGAAATATTTGTCAAATCAGGATGGAAGGTGACAACAAACGGAATTCTATCTGCGCGGGTCGTCTTATCTTTGTATTCCATGAGGATATCTCGATCTTTTCTTGGGCTTTATCAAAAGCGTCTGTGATGTTTTTGCTTTTGTATCCTCTTGAATTTAGTTGTTTTTAGTTGTCCCAAACGATAGTTGAGTTTGTATTCCGAGGAGCAAATTCGCTTTAGTCTGATGGCTTGACTGTAAGGTATGCTCCTGGAGCAGTGTTTCGGTGACAACTTTTGGAGAAAGGAACTGGTGTTTATCAGTTTTCTTTGTGTGGAGATCAGTTGTAATGACCCCGTTTTTACAAATGTGGTGGTGTGCAGAAAAGCAATTTTCTCGCTTGAAAATTCAGATGATAATTTAATTGAATGATGGAACTGATTACAATGATCTAAGAAATCTTGTAAATGTTCTGCAGTATCGTTCCATTTCATGTCAATATCATCAATAAAACGGAGCCATGGCAAGGGTTTGTATGGCACACTCAAAAGACAAATATTTCATCTACTATCCGCAAGCACTGGCGTCTTATCGAAAATGACTCTTCCTTAAAAGAAATTTTTCCATCACCTCCTGTTATTGCCTATCGCAGACCCAAAATCTTAAAGACATACTTGTCACGTCTAAAGTAAAGAAACAAGAGACTTCTAAAATTGGGTGTTACAAACAATGCGGAAGAACCAATTGTAAGTGCTGTAAAGTCGCCAACACTGACCACTCTTTCAGCAGCACAGTAACAAAGCAGCGATACAACATCTATGTTACATCTAATTGCAAAACGGAAAATAGTATTTATATTCTTACTTGTGGAACTTGCAAGCTGCAGTATGTTGGTGAAACAGAAACGAAATTCAACATCAGACCTAACAATCACCGGTCTTTTATACAAAAGGAAGAAACTGTCCAATTACGAGACACCTCTTAAGAACAGGGCATACTTTGAAAATATCACCTTTCAAATAATTGAGGTAAACCAAAATTGGGACTCCCAAAGGAGAAAACAGAGAAAGGTTCTGGATGCATCAGCTACGTACTCTTGAACCTGATGGACATAATGAGAGATGAAAACAGTTCTACCCAAAACCAAAGGAATAAATCCTGAATTTCATTCTATTTAACTAAAACAACTATTTGTTTTGATTTAAGAATTGCTTTGTACAATAAGCGGCAAAATATTTTATATATTCTAGACAATTTACAAACATATATTGTTTATAGAACATCAATAAATTTTGTTAAACTTTTACTCAAATTTTGTGTAGTTCAAGCTACAAAATATTTTTTGTCATGCATCCGATTTCACCTTGAGAGATGTACACGCCTGATGAAGCTAATTTGTTTAGCGAAATAGTGCGTGAATAATATAAAATATAACAACTAATTTTATAACACTCATTAGTGTGTTAAAGTTACATTCTTAAGCCTCGGTCACACCTTACCGGATAGCACGAACGGACGCCTAACGGATGAAAATAAAAGTTGTCCGTTGACAAAATTGTTATCCGTTGGGAGTCCGTTGGTGTACTGACCGAATAAAACGGACGTGTAACGAATGCATAACGGACACACACCGGATATGCAACGTACGAGAATCGGAAACGTACCGGACAGAACGGATGACGAACGTACATCCAACGGACGAGTACCGCATAAAACGGACATCTAACGGAAGCGTACCGGATAAAATGGATGAACAAGATATACGGAAAAATTAAAGGCGACAATAATAATACTTGTAAATCGCATAAATATTCAAAATGTTTCTGTGTAACTGGTTTTGGTTTGTTCTTCAAAATGCCGCCAAAGGGCAGTGTCTGGCCTGAATAAGAGCTGCTTGATTGTGAAGACGTGCCCTTACTCTAAGATCGATTATGAATAATAAGAATTCATGAACCTTAAGAAATCTGACATACCAATAATTGGCATTTCTGACGCCAAATTTTCAATTGGCATTTATCCGTTTCAGATCTGTTCATCATCCGTTTTATCCGTTATACGTCCGGTAAAGTCTGTTTCTCATTCGTTCAACATCCGTTTTATCCGTTAAACGTCCGGTAGAAGTCCGTTGGTGAATTTATCTTCCAGACCTTCAACGGATGTATAACGGACACGTAACGGATACAAAACGGAAACGAAACGGACGAGTACCGTACAAAACGGACGCCTACCGGACGTTCAACGGATATTTCATCCGTTGGACGTCCGTTCAAAGTTTTGAACATGCTCAAAATTTCCACCGGACAGAACGGACGTCGACGGATAAAACGTACGCTAAACGGACATGCAACGGATATGGACGGACGTCTAACGGATAAGAATGGACGTCTAACGGACATGAACGGATTGAAAAAGTTATCCGTTAGGCATCCGTTCGAGCTATCCGTTAAGGTGTGACCGAGGCTTACGGCACTTATATAATTTAATGTAGTAACTGCATCAGTTTATTTACAAACTGATCCACACCTAGATAGATTGAATGTTGATTGTTGCTATTTTTAGACACTATATATATATATATATATATATATATAGATATATACAATGTATATCACATTTAAAATTAAAATAAAACAAGGTAATCAAATTTCTGGTTGGATTAAAAATATCATGTAATAAATTAAGTTTTCATTAAATGAATTTTTATATACATGATATCATGTTCACATTGCTTTATGTATATAAAAATACTAGAACTTTCAACCATTATTCAAATATCCTTAATGTTATTCAAATTTTTATTTATCAAAATATATAAAAAAAAATGTTAAAATTGACACCTTTGTTCTGTAAAACCAAGAATTTAATATAATAATAATGATAAAACTTTCATAGCAATCCTTGATAACCTTTTAAAAAGGAAATGCATTCCAAAGTTGCAGTAGAAATTTATTTTAATTAAATTCAAATACGTTTTGTTAAAAGTAAAGACATGGCATACAAGAAGTACTTTAATAAGGTTTAACTACCTTAGAACAGGTGTGTTTTACAGGTAAAAGAAAACCCTATTTTTCTTAAACTTGTGTATTACTTATTTAGTGAATTCAAAAGTCCTTGTTATTGAAGTTTTACAAGATGTTGTAATTTTCAATGGATGTTATTTAAAATTTAATACTCTCTGACCAGGTGTGATCTTTTAATCAGTGTGCCCGAAGCAGGATGTATAATTTATAGTTTACCCTAATTATTTCTTTACTTTTGTATTCCTTTTAAAATATATATATATCCCAAATTATAAATAGGAATAGATATATTTCTGATATAAGGTTAAACAATGTCAGTGATTTTGGTGGCTGTTGTTACCTCATTATTGTATGTAACCATGAAACCTAAGTAGTTCTTATTTAGGAATTTAGGAAAATCAAATTTGGTTTAAAAAAACAACACATGCCAAACAAAAGAACCTTAATAAGGTTTTATTACCCTCAGTATAAGTGTGGTTTTCAGGTAAAAGAAAGTCTTTTATTTAACAAGACTCAGACTTTAAAATTAGATAATCTAACTATCTCGATTTGATAAATCTAAGAGAATCATATAAGGATGTAAAACCTGTTTTATACATTTCTTTATTTTATTGTGGCTGTTGTATTGTCAGTTAAAAAGTTATTTTAACAATCAAAATTATAAAAAGTAGAGGTTATTTGGTCAAGTATGGTTCAGACTGGTCGAGTATTGTTCAGACCTTTGGTCGAGTACGGTTCAGACTGAAAAAATAGGTCGAGAGCTGGTCAAGTATTGGTCGAGTACAGGTCGAGAATGGGTTAAGACTGTTTCAGACTGGTCGAGTAATAGTTGAGACTATTTTCAATAGCAAAGATAAGGGTCAAGTACAAATCAGTACAGTCGAGTATGGTTAAGACTGGGTCGAGTAATATTAAGTAAAATTCAGACCAATTCAGACTGGTCGAGTAAAAATCAGTGCAGTCGAGTACAGATATAGGCCATTTCAGACTTTTACTGGTTTTAGTGATAGATAACAGAAGAAACTAAGCAAAATGACAATGATACATAAATCAACAAAGGACTACTAGCAGTTACTGACATTCCAGCCCCAGACCTCAATTAAACTGATTGAAAGATTATGTCTTCATCGCATCTTCATCAAGCACAATCCCTCCCGTTAGGGGTTTAGTATCATACCATCATAAAATATATGCATAACCCGTATCATGCCAACAGTTGGTTTTAGAAGAGATATGTTTATTTCGATGCAAAGACCCTATGAGTGAATCAATATTAATTCCAAAATATGCCATCTTTAATGACCTGACAACAGTGTCGTAACTATATCCCTTCTGAATAAGTCTGTTTAAAGGTTTGGTTAGCGTTTTGGTGAATGACGACATTTTGTGCTTTGTATAGAATATTGCCATAAAAGATTGGATGTGAAATACCGGAACGTATAAGGTGACTGCATGTTGATTTATATTTACGAATGATGTCCTTGTACCGATGATAAAATTTATTCATTAGCATTGACTAATTGAAGACCTTAAAAAAACATGCGATAATACAAAATTCAATTCCAGAGTAAGGCTCGAATAATTCCGAAGACTGACGACCGTTAGTCTAAAACATCCTCTTAAATTAACCATCACTACCAAAATGTACCCCATCTCTTTATAAACCCGAAATCATAAAATAAATAGCTAGTGTACAATTTTTCTGTTCTTTTGGAACGGAAACGTAAATTATTAATTTAGAAATAAAACCGAAACATGAATGAATTGTAATAAATATTTAAGTCAAACATTAAAACTGAATAAAATAATTTTAAAGTACTACTTACCAGTACGAAAGTTTTCCTCAATCTAAAGAAATATTGTCCAGACGAGGTTTAAATATCCAAGTCTGGACATTGAATCTCAAGCACGAGAAATACGATCCCTGCGAAAACTGAAAGGACAACCCTCGTTAATTACAATATCTAAAAATATAAAAGGATTTACACGACCCATAAACGTTTCACTACGTCAATAGAAAAGTTCTATTTTGAATAAAATTTTCAAACGATTTTGTGATCCGTGAGTAACGTTTACCTAAGGCATAAAGACCCTTGTTTTCTGTATTTCAGTTATTTTTGAAAATGAAATAAAATTTTGTTACCAAAAAAAATAAAAAAAATAAAGAAGCATTTTATTTTTGCAATGTGTTTTGGTTGTGTTTACTCATTACTATTACTATTGCTATTAATGCTTATGTTTATTTTAATCTAAATCAACAGATTTGAATGTCCAGGTGAGGTCACACCACTAATTGCTTAAAATGAATGACATCACTGTGGCCGAAAAATTTAATACTTCTTCAGTAGTCCAGAAAAGATTTATCAATGGGTGACATGTCCCGGCCTTTTATATCATTTATTGTTTAAAATCTGGTAATTTGTTCAGATACTCACCCTTTAACCGTTTATATTTTAAATAGTTTCAATCACATCCTTTATTTTAAATAGTTAAAACAATACCAATACCTTTTAGTACTAAAATGTTTTTGCTTGGTCTCTCCTTTATGTGACTTCAGTATAGGAAGACACTAGTTTTAATCTTAAACATCTGTACATAGTTTCATATAAAATTTGAGCAATACAAGTTTATTTTATATATATATATAGATAAACAGTGCCAATATTTCTTCTTTTAAGTCGAAAACTACGTACCGGAATTTGAAAACAATACAATTTTCATCTAAGGATGGATTGTTTATCATCAATTTTACCATTGTAAGTCCAGTTAAAAATCAAATTACGACATGAATTTAGATTTAAATAATACACAAGATGATTATTTTTACTAATTTTTGAAGATAGGTAAACAACTGTTGTCTCAAATTGACATAAAATGTATTATTTTTAAACATTTCTTATTTGCACTGTTAACCATAAACTGATATTGACAATCAGTTCTTTTAGTACCTCATGATGGATTGTTTTCCATCCTGATGTAAAGTTTGCAATATATGCACCAGAAAGCGTCTCTTTTATTAACTATAAACACATTTGTACATACAGTTAAGCAGCATATTCTTGATAAGTTCAAAATTAAAACATGTCTTCCTACTTACCATGAATTTTCATTCCTTTCCGAAAACATTTTATACTCTTTTAGTTAAGATCCTTTAAAGTCCGAATATTTTTGTTTAAGTAAAAAGACAATATTATGTTACCGATCTACCCCATTGTTAGCAGGAAACAAGTTGATATTGAAAAGATAGCTAATTGTTTTATCTTATAGAACGAAGAGTTTTAAGACTTTCTGGTGTTAATTAGTCACAAATTGATAGTATTTACTGTGAGATTTAATAATAACATTCAGTGTTTTATAAGTTAATGACAATGTAATTACTACTTTCTAATTGTCAAAATGTAATACTGCTTATATTTTAGGGCAATGTGTGACTGCTGTTAACTTCGATAAAATATACATTGCAATGACAACCGTTATTTTATATACCTTTGGGTCTTAATCTTGCAGGTAACGAATCTCCATTAAGTGAATATCCAAATGACCAGTATGCAGACTGCGGATTTTGGGATTTTGCTGGGCAGAAGGAATTTTATGCAACTCACCAGACGTTTCTAAGTAGGAATGCTATTTATCTGCTTGTAGTAGATGTATCTGAAGACTTTGAAATGAATACATTCAAAAATATGATAGAAAACCAATATGACAAAACTGGAGGTATGTAGAGTATTTTGTAAAACAAATACACTTAGGAAAATATTATAGTGAATGAGAATTTTAGCGAAACGACAGGTTAGGATCAATGGATTAACTGTACAAACAGACATATTAAACTAAAATCGGAAGTCGTGTTACCACATGTCGATAATCTGTTTTGATACATAATACCTTACAAGATTAAACAACCACATAATAAATCGACCAATTGGTGCTTTATGTTACTGTAACCTGGCTTTAAGATAGCTATTTATTAATGCATTGTATTTTTTCATAGTACATATCATGAACTGCGGTGTAACTCGAATTTTCAAATTGTATATTAGGTAAATATCGTTAATAAGCAAATCTGTAACAGCAAACTGACTATATGGTATTTATGCAATTAATTTATATTTATGAATTATCTTTGCAGAATATATTGACTTTTGGCTGGATAATATCCACTGTTATACAGTAAATGATACAGATGAATTCATGATACCTGAAAGCGATTTGCTGAACCCTCCTGTAATAATGATCGGTACTGGTATGGATAAAGTAAAGGTGATATTTTACTATCAAATTTTATGTTTAGCAAAGTAAAATGCCAAAGGTGTTCTTTCTAACTCTATTGGTATCTGTAAAATATATATTGCATATTTGATAGCTGCAATTTTGTCCGAGGTACCCACTGTTTGATAACCTTAAATGTTAAAATTATAAGATAATTATATTATATGGCTAACAATTTTATTCCGTAAAACATTATAAAAACTGCAAGGAACAAACATAATTGAAATTCGAAGAAGGTTAGATATTACCATTGCCAATACAATAAAGACAAAACACCCTCAGCAAAATGCTTAACATAGAAACGAACTCCAGGCAACAAGAAACCATCTGAAAACTGGAGAAGAGTTAAGGAGCGTTTCACTATAAGCACTTCCTGTATCACTATCTTTTAGGAATTTTTAACCACTGGGTCGATCCCACTGCTGGTGGACGTTTTGTGCTCGATGGAACCAGCCTAGAAGTCAGCACTTTTGATGTGACATGAAATATTTTTGATCGTTAATTTTGGGCGGAATGTTCTGTTGAGTTATTCGAAAACTACGTTTTTTCTGCTCCTGCACAGAGATAGCTTATCCGTATTTGACACAACTTTTCGATATTTTTGGTTTTTAATGCTATACATCTTGGTATATGATTTGACTATCCACTTGTTTTTTCGAGCACCACTGATTAGTCTTGTATAAACGAACCTTGTATTTGGCGTAACAAATTAAATTATCTTTGATGAGCTTTTACAAGCGGCACCCGTTGTCATGTTATTATAATATGTCCATATTTATTTGAAAAAAACTGAATTGAAATATTCCAGTTTGGCATAATATGTCCTCCAAAGCTTTTTCCAGTCGATGTTTTGGCAGAATACTGACTTTCTATCCTGTTTTCATTGTTATTTAAAAAAAACATTCTAGACCTTAAGCCCGTCTTATTGGTCCTAGAGTATTAAGTGTCTTTAGAAATATTCAAATTTGATCATATCATGCGAAATGCATTAAATCAAGTAATATTTTTATTTTAACTAGATTTTCAATATTAAAACGTCACAATATGAGCATTTTGTAGAATTGTTTTAGATAAACACTCATTTTATGTCTTTTGCTGTATAAATTTCCATGGTGGAATTACATCGCACATATGTAAGAAACAACAACATATTTCCGAAAAGCTTTCTTACAGCTACATTTTGTATCTAAATTCCACACTTAAAATATTTTGTTTCTTATGTGTGCACATACTTTTCCAATGCAAAATATACTAAACAATTCATACGAAATCATCGAAATCAGAAAAAACCGTGAATTCTAATATGACTTGCCTCTTTCGCTGTGTAAACAACAGCGTGATAAAATTCTCGATGTATCTGTACCTAGCGCAGACTCAGAGATGTACATATTAATGGCTGTTACTATTTACCTCTCACGTAAATCCACATGTATCGTAAATATGTGCAAACACTATGTGTAATTTGTTGTGTTCGAATTGAAATTGAAAAATAAACTACAGAACCGTTATTCATATTCTAATGCATAACACAAATAATTAAATTAATGCATAAGATCTTGAAAATGTATAAAATCAAAATAAAATATAATTCCGCGAAATGTCATGAATGATCTTGGTGCATTAACGTCATGTCAAAACATGACGCCATACCACAGGCACTTGTCTCAGAAAAAAATCCTATATACCTTAATATAACACAAGGTACTTAACTAAATTTTTGAAAATGTCACCCAGTCCCGAATTTCCGTTATTTTTGATTTCTCGGTTGTCAAACCTACTTAAACTTATTATGCCGTTAATCTAAATTGATTTATCCACACAATGGTATATGACACGACTACCATTGTGGTCGGGATCATTCGTAGCAGGCCTCAGAAGTCGGTCAACGTGAATTTTTTTGCATACCGCTCAAGACTTGGCAACACCGAGTCCGCAGTGATTGATTTATTATAAAAATTATTAAAAAAAAGCAAAAGGTTATGGCCATGTTTTACCTCATTCAATGCTATAAGCTGTTTGACATTCATTTTGTTATGAAACACACGTGTGCACAACGTTAGACATGTAGACACTAATGTTGAGTTATAAATTGACCAAAATTTCCCACATTTATTTTTAGCCAGACGATTGACCAATGAGAAACCGGTATATCATTACCTGCGGACTCTGTGTTGCCAAGTCTTGAGCGGTATGCAAAAAAAATCACGTTGACCGACTTCTGAGGCCTGCTACGAAAGATCCCGACCACAATGGTAGACGTGTCATATACCATTGTGTAGATAAATCAATTTAGATTTACGGCATAATAAGTTTAAGTAGGTTTGGCAACCGAGAAATCGAAAAATAACGGAAATTCGGGACTGGGTGACGTTTTCAAAAAATTAGTTAAGTACCTTGTGTTATATTAAGGTATATAGGATTTTTTTTTCTGAGACAAGTGCCTGTGCGTCATACGAATGAAAACTCTCAAGCTGCAGATTATTCCGTTAATTGTACGCCCTTAGTTTGGATAATATCGCATTAAAATGGAGTTTTGAGGTAGGTATTGTTTCATTTTCTATTCTATTGTATTATTCGCACATTCATGGATTTCAGCAAGTAAACCTGGTGTCTCACCCTTAGTAGCGATATGTCAGCTTTGGATTTGGAAATGTTTGGGTTAAGAATTATAAGGATTGAACACATTTTTCTAGTGGTTATTTAAGAAATTCATACAAGATTTACTTCAAATTTGTAGCTTTAATCTTACAGGGGTAAATTAGAACAACCATACACACGGCAATCTGACCTTCGCTTCAGTTTTTCAAATTACCGTATTTGTCCTATTAGAATCGAGGTAATTCATGCAAGCTATAGATTTGTTATCATTTCATAACCTGGGCCGTTATATTCGTTAATTTTATCCTCGCTAGCGCTTCAGATAAAATTCGAATATATAACGGCCCAGGTCATGAAAATTTCCAACAAATCTATGACTTGCATGAATTATTTCTTAAATAAAAACGTAAAATGTAAAATTATATCTATAAATCATGGTTTGTTACCGTGACAAGTTTTCAAAAGTGAAATTCGTTTATAATTTCCTAAAACCTTTAACATGTTTAATCTAAGTCATGTTAGGAAAAATAATTATTATGTGCGAACTGCTTTAGATCACCATTAAATCTCGAGCTAAATATGGACTTTTTCGCTACTTGATTGGTTTATTTAACTCAATATTAGCTCATTAAACCCTCGCCTGGAATCCTGTGTTGCTTTATTTTGTTGAAGATTTCCTACAGATCTATTAAACCAGAAATTGTTTACATCCACTTCATTTGAACTCTGGTGGAAGGTTGTCTCTCCTTATTCATATATTATTTATACATCATATGACTGACCTCGATGGGGTGTGGGTTATAGTTTTTAAAATTATAGTTAAGCCCATAAACCACTATGCTGTCATGGCTACACACATGACGAATAGAACATCAGAATTAAATGCTAGTTACAGTCTAATAACATGCATAACACATAATATATAGAATCATTCTGGCAAGACAAAATGATCAGAATGTCAAAATATGCACACTGTTTATTGTTTGAGATCGAGAGACGACTTTTATAAAGAGTTAATGTTTAAAAGGAAATCAATTTCGAATCGAGGAAATATTCATAACGCGACAACAAACGTTTAACGTCCCGTATTTTCCAGGTTTCTTGGTGATGATGACGTCGTTATAACTTAAACTTATCCCAAGAATTCTAAGCTGAAATTTTATAATTGCACAGAGCAACCTACAGAATCAGATACTGAAAACCTGATTATCATTGTCACTGAAACAGACAACAAAATATATGATTTTGCCAGATTTTTAGTTAGTTATTTCGGTCTGTTTATAGATTGTATATGGACAGATGGAGACGTCTTTGACTTTTTCCAAATTTTTAAAATGAATTTTCGGCAAAATTTGAGGCCACACATACGAAAACACACTTTCAATTGTTGTCTCTTAAATAACGGTAACATAGTATTCATTTAAAAATTCTCAATGAAAGCTGACACATTTGATATATTAGAAAACTTACTATACCATAAACTTGAAAAATCTTTAATAAAGGTTGGCAAATTTACCTTAGTTTGCATAAAATACGAATTTGTTTAATAAAACAAAACTGCTAACATGCATTTAAATTTTCGCTAAAGCACTTTGATTATAGCTTTTGAATAAGGGAAATACCAGTTTGAGGAAATGGTAAAATAAAACTTCAACATTATTAAAAAATTCACAACTTCAATTGAACCTCTTTTTCTCAAAAGCAAGCATGCTAAGGTGTGTTTTATTTTGTGATTTTTCAACTAACTTATTTCGAATGTTATCATATATCAACATCACTAACCACTAATGCGACAATATAAGTGATACCGTATCGACTCCCTTTGAAAGAGGCGTTTTGCCTAATAATTTAAAAACTTGTATCGAAAGTTCAGTATTAATGCAGGTAACAGTAGTTTACCGATGTTAAAATCATCTCATGAATCGAATAAAGGACAAGTCGATTCGACAGGGTAAGTGTCTCTTTCTATTCATCCATCACCCACTCTACGAATCCACACTGAATGAAGCAGGAATAGGACATAATCGGTTTAATTACAGATAAGACGACAATTCATGTATCTAAAGATCGAAGTATACCACCTGCTATGCGAATCCAAGTATTAAATATATATTGACACTAGAGAGACAGAAATTATCAACAACATTTATGCTACCTAATACGAGATCTTCAATAAAACCGATATGATTGAAACCATAAAGTTTATTGACAAATTTGAGCATTTTGCTTCTTATCTCGAAAGTTGTTGTAAAGCAATAAATAAGGAGCAAAAGTGATGAACAATACAAAGCCTGCAAAATGTCATATCTGAAAGCCATTATTGGATTTTTATAAGCAATCAACTTCCCTCAAATGAAAGTTTTGTTTACGGTTTAGCATCATTTCTGCACAAGTGAACTAGAGGTACATGTTGAACAGAAACTGCTTGCACATCAGGACCACATGAGTCCACCAATGTTTTGGTAGTGTTCGTGATGATTAATGTCTCGATTCTATGCAGAGATTTCTGAACTTGTCTTTGTTGCAGTCTTCTTTTGGTCATGGTACATACATTTCTCACTTTTCTTCGACGAATTGTTCATAACTCCACCACACCCCACTGCCCCATCTCCTGTGCCTTAATTCCGTTTTTTCAATCTTTCAAAATAGTCAAGATAGTTATTTATTTGAGTACTTGAACTATGTTTGAATGTTTAAAGTGTAAGGTAAACTGAACAATGTTTGTCATTAGCCTCAATATAATTACCTCTCATGAAGCTTGTGTTTCTTGCGAAATATTGCGTGTTTTCAAACTAGCCTGTTCGAGTGCATATTCTTAAAGTATGGATCAAGGGTCCTGTCCACCGAAAAACTTTTACCGCTATGATTTAACGTATTTGACCAAAAAATACATTCGATAACTGTTCATCCATTCATTTAAACCTTATTTATTTACTAACCGCTCCACTGATCATCATGTACCGCCCACTTTCCGATCCTTACGGAGGTTAAACATTGTCATGTCGGCAATTTTCCGTCTCCTGGCAACAACAGGGAGTCGTTGTTGTTTTTTTTCTTCACTTCGACAGTTTCCGCCCTTTTCGTGTCATTCCATCAACCAATCAGATATCCGTTAACTTCCGTCTTCTTCGCGCGGTTTCTGTAGCAGACACGCCCATCACAATATCGGAACAGAAGACATGTTCACAGAATGAGCATTTGTAAGAATTATTGTGATACAGTGTATTCTCTCTGGTCAATTATAAACATATAAGTTATCTAAACTGATGTTTGCAAATATGATATACAATGAGAACATAGTGAACTATACCAATATTTCACGGAACCACGTGCTCTGTCCATGAAAAAATCTTGCCCACCAGTCTCAGTCTGCACGAATATTTTTAAGTATCAAAATTTAATTATACACAAAATATTGCATCCGATGAATCAACAACGTCCTTGCAAGTTAGGTATCGACATGTTTTTGTTTTGCTAATATCATTTGTGGAAAAAGTAGAAGGGGAGGGCAAACAAGAGCTTCACACGAGGTAAAGTCTAAAGACCAGAGATGGGGTACCTTCATCACATATAACGGTAAAGAATCTTGCTAAGTGTCGTTAACGCTAATTTTAGGTGCATGACGATAGAATGTACAGATCTTTTGAGTCGGTAAAATTGGGTACGAGTTGACATGGATCCAAAAGGATGAGCAGTCCATCTCAAACTATCCATAGTTCAAATATTTTAGAAACTATCAATGAAATAACTTTTTGCTTTTGATAGCTTTCTAGACAAGCCTCTACAACAGCACTGCACTACCTTTCATACCCCTATTTGACTAAATCACTCCATTGAAATATTAGTTAAATCTCTGTCAATGTGCCTGAACAACAATCAAGCGTTCATTCCACTCAAACAAGACCTGCAGACATGCCCAATTAAAACGCACTTGCCCCATTTTCTTTTCACACGCTTAATTGTGATGTCAACTGAAATTACGAGTGTGAAGTTGGTCTCGTGTCTCTAACAAACATGTCTATTAGAATCATTTCTATTAACTTTTGTTCTTCATAAATGCTGCAAAATTGCATTACATGTACAGGAAAAGATTAAGCTTAATATTGCAAATAGATGAAATCCTGTATGCACATAAACACAACACTTGCTTTTCCTATAGATCACACCTTGTGAACTGGACCGAGCAATACTGTTTTCCTGTTATCAATATTTCTTTTTCCTTCAGTTCACTTCACATACATGTAGATTTAATGTGTGGAGTCTTGAATCTATTGATGCCTTAATTAAAATAAAATACACATAGGACAACAGCAGGGGCAGATGCTGCCATTTTTAAAGGGGAGGGTTCCAACCATATGTCCCCATTATGGCATTCAAAAGCATTGATCGTCAAAAAGGGGTTCCAAAGGGAAAAAGTGTGGGGGACGGGGATGTCTTTCAGACGCATCCTTTTCAAGTTGTAATTTAACATCATTGTTAACAATACAATTTACCTAATGATTCCTTATTTCAAAGAGCAAACAGTTACTCCTAAAATTGCTGCCTTTCATGTACATGTGCTACATGGTTGGATATTAGGCTTCACAATTACGAGTGTCTACATTAATTGCCTTACTCTCGTTAATCAGTTATATAAAAGATACTGGAACTAAATAAGCAAAAACAGTGATGACTTTTAATATCATGATCAATGTTATAGGTGATAATGAAACAATTAAATTAAACATGATTACAAAACATTTAAAGAAAATAATTATCAAAGTATGAAAATATGTTTTAATATATATTATCACAGTTGGAAAAAAGATTGCAATACAAAGTCATTATCACAGATGAAACAAAATTTTCCTATCAAATTTGATTATCACAGTTAACAAATTTATAAAATTATTTCTTAGTTTTTAACATGATTACAATTCATGATTTAATTGATTTAAAGAATATAAAATTTTGAAATGCAGGATTGTTCAGATTTCTTTTATTTCTGTTCTGTATTTAACAGCTTGGCAGTCTCTCCATGCAGTGCCATAAGAATCAGGCTGTAGTCCTGCAGTAACTGAAGATTAGATGAGAAAATGTTGACAAGATTTCTCCAGATCGAAAAGAATGAACTTAAGCGACAAGTCAAGAATAGTTTTAAGGGGAGTTCGTAATTCAAGCAAAAAGACACACTTCATAAAAGATTGTGTGCAGCACCAACAATGAAAAAAAAAGTATCAAGTGGTTTTTGAAGGGGCCACACCTTTATATTACTTTTACAATTTACCTAATGATTCCTTATTTCAAAGAGCAAACAGTTACTCCTAAAATTGCTGCCTTTCATGTACATGTGCTACATGGTTGGATATTAGGCTTCACAATTACGAGTGTCTACATTAATTGCCTTACTCTCGTTAATCAGTTATATAAAAGATACTGGAACTAAATAAGCAAAAACAGTGATGACTTTTAATATCATGATCAATGTTATAGGTGATAATGAAACAATTAAATTAAACATGATTACAAAACATTTAAAGAAAATAATTATCAAAGTATGAAAATATGTTTTAATATATATTATCACAGTTGGAAAAAGATTGCAATACAAAGTCATTATCACAGATGAAACAAAATTTTCCTATCAAATTTGATTATCACAGTTAACAAATTTATAAAATTATTTCTTAGTTTTTTAACATGATTACAATTCATGATTTAATTGATTTAAAGAATATAAAATTTTGAAATGCAGGATTGTTCAGATTTCTTTTATTTCTGTTCTGTATTTAACAGCTTGGCAGTCTCTCCATGCAGTGCCATAAGAATCAGGCTGTAGTCCTGCAGTAACTGAAGATTAGATGAGAAAATGTTGACAAGATTTCTCCAGATCGAAAAGAATGAACTTAAGCGACAAGTCAATTACAGCTAGCAATGAAATTCGCCATCAAAGTACAAATATATGTTGTTATTTTTCGTCCTTTTGAATAAATAAAGGTTTTAAACACATGGAAACATAACTTTTAGATATATAATGAAAAATATTTTAAAAGTATGATTAAAGAGATATGTATCAATTTAGTAAATGTGCTATGTTTTTTTCCTTTTCCCATTAAATTGATTCAGAAAAAGGAATCTCAATATGTAAGTAATTTCAATACAGAAAAAAGGAAAGATTGAACTTTACCATTGTTATAGTAAGAAAGTTTTATACTATGAATATATTTGTTTTCTTTTCAGATAAATGAGTGTGTAGCAATGTACTTTAATGGCATTTAGAAGTCAATTCATGTTTCTGTGTCCATCAGTTCAAGATACAGCTACATACTGACATCCTTGTGACGAAGAATGGAATGACAGAGCAGACACATATCCCCTTTCGTGCAGCACCTTTACGACATTTCTCATGCAGCCAGCCCATTACAGTACACACACTGGAACCATTGGACCTGCTTTTCTCTCTTTCTGCTTAGGAAGATTAGCTGCCTGACAAATATCACAAAGTCTTGTCCAGGTATACAATATTACGACCTTCCTGCTTATACTTATGTACCTTCCGGCGGTAAGAATGTCGCCAAGACACAAGATCTTGCCTCTCTTTGATCCATCTACGCTGTGATCCCTTCTTTGAATACCTAAAATGTTAAAATAAAATTAATACACACAATTTCACCACGTATATATATATGTGAATATTGAAGGTGTTTTATACGACCGCAAAAATTGCGTTCGTATAATGCTATGATGTCGTCGTCGTCGTCTGAAGACACATTTGGTTTCGGACAATAACTTTTGTTTAAGTAAATTGATCTCTATAAATTTTACCAGAAGGTTCAATACCACAAAAGGAAGGTGGGGATTGATTTTGAGGGTAATTGCCCCAAACGTTCAGGGATTAAGGGCAAAAGGGCCAAAACAAGCATTTTGCAGTTTCGGACAATAACTTGTGTGTAAGTGTAGGGATCTCTGAAATTGTACCACAAGGTTCCATATCACAAAAGAAAGGCTGGGATTGACTTTGGGGTAATTGCCCCAAACGTTTAGAAATTAAGGGCAAAAAGGGCCAAAACAAGCATTTTCTAATTTCCAGACAATAACTTGTGTTTAAGTTTATGGAACTCTCTGAAATTACATTTTCTTGAAAAATATTCTTCAAATTTAAAAAAAACTTTTGGGGTTTCAAAAGTTTGGGGATTTTTTCAAATTTTATTTGTTTTGGGGGTTCATACTTTTTCTTCAAGATTTTTAAAATTTCAAATTTTTCAAAAAAATTTGGGGGATTTTTCTTCATAATTTTTCCAAAATTTTCCATTTTACATTGATTATTTCTGATTTATATATTAAAGCAACACATACTGATATGGCAGGAGATACAACCAAACAGGGTGTGTAAATTATTATATATAGCAGATTAACTAAGTATTGTTCAACAATTTCACTGGGATTAATTTAAAGGCTTTAATTTTTGGGGTTCTTACCTTGTAGTACTATTTTGGATGTTGGGCCCTATTTTTAAATTGGTCTACATTGAGTTCCAAAGGGTCCATAATTTAACTTTGTTTGATTTCATCAAAACTGAATTATTGTGACTCTGTGATATGCTGAATCTTATTGTGCATTTAGATTTCTTATTTTGGGCCCTTTTTCAAATAAGTCCATATTAAGGTTTGAAGGGTCCAAAATTAAACTTTGTTTGATTTCAATTTAAATTAAATTTTTGGTGTTTTTTATATGCTGAATCCAACCATGTTGTTAGATTTGGGAAATCCGACCATACTAGGTAAATTAAATGTCCCATTTCAAATTTTAAGATCTTTGACCACATTTATTTTGTGTCAGAAACCTATATTTTGTCAAAACTTTGATCACAATCCAATTCAGACAGTATCAAGCTTGAATATTGTGTCCAAACTTACCTCAACTTCAGGGTTCGACCTCTGCGGTTGTATCAGGCTGCGCTCGGCGAAGCATTTTATTATGTATTCAATTAAAAGCTCTCTACAAATTCTGTTGTGTAGTTTATAACTCTAACAAATTTAGACAAAGCTTTCATATTCATATCATACTCATATTTACATTTTTTTCCAGATTTAATGTCTTGATTTAGAGTATAAAGTGTAGTTTACCTGATGCTAGGTATTGATAAATGTAAGTATGAGTAATAACAGTGGAGTGAACATTACTGAAACAACCATCAACATATAGCCCACATCTTTTAGTTGAATGTACTTGACAGGAACCCAACAGTACAATATAGCTCATGTTTATTAAAGGAATAATAATGGTAATTCATTTAACAGTACAGAAACTTATGGAAATTTCGATCCCGCGAGTTATGTTTTATAGGTATTAAGAATGTCTGGAATGAATCATCCTATCTTAATCACAGTTTCGGTTTCAATTATCAATAAAAAGTATGTATGATGAGACCGTCGGGATAATGTTTAATCATGTTCAGCAAAGTAGGTTTCCAAATAAACTTGTTCAGAAGGGAGACTTACTGTCAGCAGAATCAACAATTGTACATCCACTCCTTCCCAAAAAAATACAAAAATCTGAAAATGATATCAAAATATCTATATTAACATAGTTACCAGAATCCCAGCCGTTTAACTGTTCTTTTCACGGTAGATAAAGAAACATCAATATTTCTCTTTCAGTGCTTGCTGGAGTTTAGGCATTGTCACCACCTGTTTCTTCTTGTACATATCATGGATAGTCCTCCTCACCACACTCTCATCGAAATCATCCAGCTTCTTAGGAATTACAACCTGCTTCTTAACAGCACTCTCACGAAGAGACTGGACAACATCCTGAACAGCATCATGGTCTCCAGAACTGGTGTGACGCCATTGTTTTTCACTTAAATCTGGAAATTATGAGAGAGTATTACAGTATGATATTATACAATTATAGCCTTTGTATGAGGTCGATACAAGGATATATTGACCTGAAAGAAGTATATTGACTGAGGACGAAGTCCGAGGTCGATATACTTCTTTGGGTCGATATATCCTGTATTGACCTCATCAATAAACTATAACTGTTATATTATTAATTTCAACCATATTTGTATCAAAATCTTGATTTGATTTTTTGATTTTGTTGGAATTTTATAGATATCATATTGTCTCCTAGACAATAACAACATATAAGTTGTTATTTCATTTACTTTTTTTTACATCTTATGTATATGAAGATTTTTTCTTTAAAATAATCGATCATAGATATTTTTTATAAAACTTTTAACAATATCATGAAATTCATTACATGACGTCACAAAGTATATCGGTTTTAGATATTCTAAAATAACCCTGCAATATGCTTTTGCTGTGCAATATGCTTTTGCTATCCGCCGTTTTCTCTCTACCTTCGAAAATATAGTTTAACATGTGACTATCTCTGAACGAATCAAATTAGTTAAAAATACGAATTAATAATATAAACATCTGAAACCAGTCAATACTTGAAACTGTATAAGAAATGAATTCCAAATTATCACTTTTGCTGCTAAGAATTTATGGTTGCTTAAAAATAACACCAATAAATGAGTGAATACATTGGTTGTTCATTTAAACAGCTACTTTAATCTTGTAAATTGAGTATGCATAATTTTTAATGGGTACAAAATCAAATACTACTTGTAATCATTAGATATGGGTCATAATTGACAGTATATGGAAAAGATGCAAATTTTCTGATCTTAAATTCCTTGTAATTTTATTTATTATAAAAATCAGAAGACTCCATTAAGAACAAATGTTTAATTTCCAATACCTGTTGCAAATGCAAGTCTTTTTAGTACCATGTCCTTTTGTATTTTCTTCATGCCCCACCTACGATAGAAGAGGAGCATTATGTTTTTCGGTCTGTGCGTCCGTTCGTCCCTCCGTCCGTCCGTCTGTCCCTCTTCAGGTTAAAGTTTTCGGTCAAGATAGTTTTTGAAGAAATTGAAGTCTAATCAACTTGAAACTTAGTACACATGTTCCTATGATATGATTTTTCTAATTTTAATGTCAAATTAGAGTTGTGACCCGAATTTTACGGTACACCGAACATAGAAAATGATAGTGCAGTGGGGCATCCGTGTACTATGGACACATTCTTGTTCTTTTAAAAAACTGTAATTTTTGTCATCAGATCCTTAACTTGCAAATATAAGAAATATATACAAATCAATGTTTTCCATATGTGGTGCAAGAATAATTTCTAAGCAAACATTTATTTTATTGTTTTGTATTCATCCCATGTATAAAATGTCAATCAATGTTTTGTGAATTTTTTTCATAAATATTTGGCACAGGGCAAGTGACTTTGGCATTATTTTTATATTAAAATGATCAGTTATAAGGTTATGAATAAGTTATGCTTTGAAATATATGCATAATTGATACACTGCTCTATATATGATGCGAACTATTCTGACAGATTTAAAAGATTAATGAATCATTTATAATGTGCTTCAACTACACCTATTTTGACTGACAATCAAAGGGACATAACTCCTATAAACATTAATTTCTGAATGAATTCTATATATGACTCAGGAATAATATTTTTAGATTACTATTGATTTATCAATTACACTATGCTGTTCATTTCAATAACTTTTTTGGGATCGTACAAGCTTGTAATATTTAAAAGAAAGATTTTATTCATTTTATCTTTTCATTAGATGAATTTAAGGATTTCTACAGATGTTATGTGATGTCATAAAACCAACTTTAATTTTGTCCAAATATATTTCTGATATATGACAGTAAACAATTCTTATTTTAAAATCTTTGAACTAATTTCTAATAAATTTTGTCATGGAGATTATATGGCCCATCCCTTCATCATGGTTCATTGACTTCGAATCTTATACATGGTTTACAAGTTAAAGTTTATGTTAGCTTAAAGTGAACCACTTGTGATAAGTCAATGGTATTTGACATGCTGTTTTATG
Source organism: Mytilus coruscus (assembly GCA_017311375.1). Classification (NCBI taxonomy): domain Eukaryota; kingdom Metazoa; phylum Mollusca; class Bivalvia; order Mytilida; family Mytilidae; genus Mytilus; species Mytilus coruscus. Next base: position 22,636 of record JAASAO010000209.1, on the reverse strand, counting down.
ATTGATTGGTTGTTGGTTGCTGAATGTTCAGTGGCAAATATTTCATGCATGTTCAGGACAATGTATTTTTATGAGCATTGTCAACAGTTTATTTACAAAGCTTTATATAACTGAAAATAGAATACCTGGATGTTACAGATGCCTCATGTCAGTAAAATTTAGTGCCAACGTCCATTGTCTTTGACCTCATTTTCATGGTTGAGCAAGTGCTTGAAAAAGTGTAGTGTCGTGCGAATTTATCTCGTATAAGTATAAGATGAACTACATTTGGTTTATTAAATGATTTCAAGGTCTACATGTCCACGTGAGGGGTTCATATCATATAAACATAAGCTATTGATAATCTTGCATTCTTAATGGTCAATTATTAAATCAAATTAATTCATTTGAAAGTTCACCTTTCAAATAAGTTCCCAAAGGAACGCCGGTTGTCAATTCATATACAAAACTTAAAGTTAGCTGTATATTTATGAATTATGAGTGATGATATAGATTTAGTTCTAATATGAGCATGGGTCATATTTTAAATATTGTATATAAGTATAGGCACTGAATTTCAGTGAATGTTATATTAAAATGGGTACGTTTTTGTGTCAAAATGACACGCCCCTACCAAAAATATTAAAGTTAATCCCCCGTGGGTTGGTTAAACATGTTTGCTTGTGCCCAAACCTCCCTTATCAATGAGGGGTTCCTAATTCCACGTCCCTACCACCTATTCTCCAGACAAAAACTGATGAAATTTTCCAACATATCCTTATTTTTCACCACCTTATTCCCATGTTCATAAACCCCGTCCACCCCTCCTTACTAGGGACAGTTCAGTTGTGAAATTACAAAAGATGATTGGTGATGTTACTTTTATGTGATGCTTGTTTGAAAGTCCAAATTTTTTAATTTATTAATGAAATGCACATTTATACCCTGTAGGATTGAAGGCATACAATACAATACAATACAATACAATACAATACAATACAATACAATACAATACAAATACATCATTAGGTGAGACATTTCAGTGTGTCCACTCGTGTTGCTATGGTTATATATATGTCTCTGATTATAGTGAAAACAAGGTAAGTGCATTCATTGCATGGTTTGGCAAATCTTGCATGCATATAAGACGAGGATCTCGCATATTGCAATGACAATTATCGGTATAGAAATGTTCTTGTATATTAACTTTTCACGAAAAATACCATGCAGAGGAAGTTTCACAATTTGGTCAAGAGTAATAAGCTCCATCCCTTTTCACCGGGTCTTGCTGGTGTTCAGTTGAATATGGAAAATATTGGGGAGGGGGTAATTAAACAATAATGCACTGATCAACCTTAAGTTAAAACACATGTATTTAAATTAAAGTAATCTCGTGATGGACCAAGAACAATCCGGATTCAGTATAATCATGAAATAACAAATAAAACATAATATGTCAATGACTACAGGAGTATTCCCAGTGATCATAAGTCTTCAACTGCGGCAAAATTGGCGATGATCCTGGACAGAAGTTATTCACAGCCCAATGAAAAATTTGTAAATAAGGTGTTGCAAAATATGATATAAATGTGTTTATTTGCTTTGAATTTTCAGTTCGCATTTGTATTTCGGTTATAAACAAATGAGTTTGTTTCTGTGTTTACAAATCCAAAAGCCTTTTCATTTTGTTACTTATGACTCACTTATGCCCTTCAATGAAATGTTTGTTGGGATAGCTGCAAATAAATGGGGACAGATTTAAAATTCACAACTGATGAAAAGATCAATCAATTTATCATTTATTTGTTTAACGTCCAGTGACACATTTTTAAGCAGGCACATATACAACGTATCAAATGAACAAATATACTGATATCCAGGAGTCATTTTCACAAAAACTTACGACTATTATTGATCGTAAGTATACTGAATTGTTCATGACTTACGATCAATCTTTGTCGTATTTTTGGGTGAAACCGACTTCTGTTGTATATTTTTGCCAGGTCGCAAGGAAAAGAGAGGACATGGTATCCTTTAAATAAGATTTTGAAGTCAAGTGGGACCTTTTATGTTATTTCCAGATTTTGGTATTTAGATAGATATATAGGAATATTTGTTAATTAAAACATTCGTTGGCTATCTCCCTTTGTGGGTCCATATTCGTATATTGATGTTTTTTAATTTGTAGGAAAATTAGTCATTGCTGTTATGTTTTGTATTTTCAAGTTATGTTTATGCTAGTCTGATGAATAGGAGCCATGAGGGATTTATCAATTTCTGAGATCCAAGTTAATACGCTAGTACAAGCTCCTCTCATCATTTGTTTCATGAAGGAGGGATTGATTATATATTGACTATATTATAGTACGCATAGTAATGTTCATATTGTAGAGTTCCCTTTTGGAATAAGTATACAGTCTTTCCATTTTTGATGTTTTAAGAACGTGTAGTTTTTGTCTGTTTTTTGTATTTTGAGAAAAACCATTCACATCGGCTTGATCGTTTATTTGTCTGTGTTGAAGTGCTTTGATTTGAAAGGGTCGGGTGCTTATTGTGTGAATTCCAGAAGAGAAGAAAAGAAATGGGCATGGGTCATAAGCTGCAAATGAGTCCTTATGTATGAATTGATCGGTTTTCACAGATTTGCCTAAAATTACTGCAGTTTTTGTTATTATCTCAAAAGACAAAACTGTTGATTCCGATCTGTTAACGAACATAGAAATCAATACCAGAAGAATCCATTGAGAATTTGTATGGTTTACCTCAAATGATTTAACATGTTTTATACTCATTTCTTCTCTGTGATGTAGACTGGTGTAGTTTCCTCAAATTTTCTTTTGACTGTCAGCTGGTTTCAAGTCAAAGTCAGCGTCTTTCATACGAGTTATTTCCTTTGATTACTACACGTAAAGTCGCGTGAACATTGATGACGTAATTACATTCTCCCAAACAAAACATCCGGAAAAAAGGCGACCATTGCAATGTTAATTTCCCATAGAAATTTAAAATGCTACATACGCCCATCTAGACAGTTTCGGAATTGCCCGAGGTACGTGAATCGTGTTTTAATTTTATTTTCTTTAAGAAAATCGCTGTTTGGAACAAACGTTTCCACAAATAAAAAATAATCGTGAGTTTTTGGTGGAAAGCAACGCTTGAGCCAGACTATATAGGTGATAATCTAATTGTATTATGTAATCGCATTTACGCCTAGTTAAAATGAATGCTGATTGTTGCAATGTTATTTTTTATATGTATAATCATATTTCACAAACAAATACGTAAACTGAGTTGCCTCTCGCCTTTTTATTTGTTATTACTTGAAAACATGTAAACTTATACTAAATAAACATAGCATGGTCTAATATTGTTTTGTTTATGACATTTTATAACATCTTTAGTTCAATTAACCTGAAGTTTCGCCATTAGCATATTCCACATGGCATGCTTTCATTTGTTGGTTCGTGTATAACATACAGGTTCTTATTTGTGACATGGAAAAGACCATTTCGTAAGAATTGATATCCGATTCCATGTACAAATAAACAGAGATTTAGATAATTTTGTGATTTAGTTTGAAATAATCAGTAGTATAATGAACAAGGAACTCTTCGCATTGTTAGCTGTTTAATCGATTTCTTTTCGCGCGCGTGCATGTATTTATGAGTGCATGTTTGAGATTTTCACACCCATTTCGGATCATTCTAAAATTTGTATGCAATGCATATTCCTTGTCGTCTAAATCCTCGTGTGAGAATGAACTGTTTAATCAATTTTTCTATCAAAAGAGGTCAAACTCATATCTTGTTGTAAAGAACGAAGCAACAACTACATTTTGTGTACAAGTACCTATTTATTTTCCTAGTCGGCAGGAAACTCATCTTCCTAATATATGTTATCTTTCGTTCAAAGAAGTGTTAAATGTCAAGGCATAAACGCATTCAAAGCTGATGAGGGATAAGATTATGACTGTCTGTGAATATATTCTGTTGTTTCGGTCATGATAAGAGTTATGTACGCACAAACAGTTCAGTTATGTTAGTCTTACGTTGATACATGTGAATATTCTTTGAATGTTTAAACATTCAAAACATATTAAATAACTGAAATCGGGACTTCGTTCATGAAACTAATTTTAGGATACATTTATATTGATATTACTTTAGTTTTCCTTGTTTTCCATTATATAAAAACAATATAATACAGTCTTCAAACAACTTTTTATTACGTCCTAATATTGAACTTTACTGCGAACACTAATCAATTAAACATTACACTTTCTTTTTAAATTTGTCTGCCATAATCACCAATGTACTTAATTGAATGACTGAATCTTTCCTTTACATTTTAAAGACAAAATGCATGACAATGCCAATTCCATAGTAATTGAACTCACTCTAGAACATTTTACCATTTCAAAAGGGTGCCAATATGATTTCAAAATCAAAATTGGGCCGAAAACAAGCTACGAACAATCGATTGTACGCAAGCAATTTTAGAAGTAACTAGCCGGTTAAGGACTATGCTGTATTTGACAAAACCTTTCGGAATTTTAGGTCCTTAATGCTATTCAACTTCGTACTTTATTTTGCCTATTCAGCTTTTTATTCGAGAGTCACTGATGAGTCTTTTGTACACGAAACGCGCGTCTGGCATTCACAATTGTAATCCTGGTATCTATGATGAGATTATTTATACCTTTTTCAATTTTTGTAGGATAGAGAAAAGACGAAAGACAGTTTTGCAACATATATAAATAAATTACTCCGAGAGCATCTAAAGCGGAAACATCTCCGTAAATTGTGTTTCTTGTCAAATACAAAGCCATCAAAAGATAAGAACGAATTCCAAACATTGAGAAATGATATCTTTGACAGAGCAAAAGAAATACCGAAATGGGAGATAATCTGCCGACTCGATGGATTCTTCTTGAAAAAGAAATAGATAGGTTCATCCATATCGAGGAATTTGTCATATCGTATGACATGGCGAAAATTTTAGCTTCAAAATGTTCATTTTCACTCGAAGAAGTAACGTTGGAATTAGATTCATTTCTAAAGTATGAACATGATATCGGGAATCTTATATTTTTGAAGATATAAAGAGTTACATTATATTAGAACCTAAATGTGTTTAAATGTTTTGTTTCACCGTTTCAATTTCAGAGTCAATACATAAATATGCCTGAATGGTCAAGTTTACAATCAACAGGTCATCTATCAAAATATTGATAAAGAAATTGTTTTCAAAGGTACAGGTGCTAAATGAAACTGAACATGAAGCATTTGTTGTGGAAGAAATGAATGAAAAAAAGTTAGCTTTGCAAATAATGAAGAAGAAAAAGCGTTTGTTTTGCAAATAATGGAAAAGTTTGATATAATAGTTAAGCCTATCAAGATAGGAAAAATGAAGAATACTATATGCCTTGTATGATGGAGGCGTCTGGATTTAATCAAATTTTAGATACTTTTAAAGTTCGAAACAATAAATGTTCAAGAACCTCTTGGTTTGGCCTTCAGTTTAATTTTTACCACCTGCATTTTTAATCACATTCTAGTTACTTTCATAAAAGAGTACTCCTTATGTATTGTTGAAGGTGGCAGACTGGCACTTTATCGTGGTATTGGTGTTTTGACTTCGAAGATAGTAAGTGTCTAAAGCTGGTAGTTTGTCTATCAGAAAATTCTGTTGCAATGCAGGTCTGGCAGTTCAAAAAGGGAGAGGGAATATGTTATCATGAAAATAGGAAATACTTAACGCAGATTGTAGGCTTCCTTCAGCAAAAATATAGGATAAACATTCCTTTCCGTTGTTTTTAAAATGTCCAGATGGAACGCATCATGAAATAGCCGAAAGAATTTACTTGAACAGATTAAATGACGTTTCAAAGACAGCACTAACCTACTGTCCTGAGCATAAAAACCATACACTGGACGAACTACGCCGATACTGGTTTAAGGTATGTATAAAGAGTTTGGGAAAGGGACAAATTGTAACGAGAGAGCAACAATCTGGGTTTACTGACAGAACATGTGACACCTGCTGTTTATGCAAAGCTTCCAAGCATTGGTCTTTCAAATTACTAGTACCACATTTGACGGTTGAATTCAAGTTTCTGGTTTCTGGATTCTAAATTATCTCTCACCAACAATGAATTAAGGCTTTTTCTCAAGTCACCATCAAAGTGCATCATCGAATGAAAAAATGAAAAAAAATGATTCCATATAGATATTACCTTTTAAATTTAATGAAAACGCATTCCAGTGACATAACCTATCAAATAGTTACATTGATAAACAATTGAAAAGACATTTTATTTGTTCGTACAATTAAGTTTACATCACATTGTTGAGGTTATTTCGAATAGACAGAAAAAATATTAGAGTCATTCCTCATAATTTAATTCTAAATTCCATTTTCAAGGATTAAATCATGAAAAACGTTGATGACGTCACGGTCATATGAAATCATGTCTATGAGCTGATAAACAAAACTTTCACCCAATCAGAAGACGTGTTACATCCAAAATTAAATTATTAACAAAATACCGAACTCCAAGTTAAATCAAAAACGGGAAAGTTAAAAAAACTAGAAAATACAAAATCAAACGTAAGACACTATCAACCAACGGAACGAATGAAAATCAAATGTCATATTCCTGACGTGGTAGAGGAATTTTTCGAAGAAAAAACTCACCGTAAAAAGAATATGTTACGACATAACAGTTGTATATATTATAATCATACTACTATTGGACGCAGTTGCTATGATGCATTATGAGGTCATCGAAAAAATATTCTTTTACATACATTCTAAATAGTTAAAGCAATATGTCATAAACTTTTAATTGACTGTATCTCAGGAAATATCAATGCTACATATATATTTTTTCGATATGTTCAAATCGGTTTAGCGAGCTCTAATTCATATAATTTAAATACTTACACACTTTTATCAACATCAAAATATCGCCTAATTACCTATACATTGCATTAACATTTCAGTCGTTTCTCTTAGTTATGTCTTTATGATATGAACACAAATACCTACTCCCAATGGTAACCACGAAATTTCTACATTGATGCCACTATTTTATGTTTGTAATTAGTACAATGTTGCTGTAAATGTAACAGAAATAGTGTTCCATCACTCAAATCTTTACAGTTATTTTATTTTCTAGGAGGAGAAGATGTCATTGACGACCAAAGTAAGTTTATTTCTTAGTATTGCTGGCAAATACCATAGATTGTTTGTAAACAATATACAACTTATTTAACTGTTAACCGCGTCCCTGATTATGTTGAAGGTTACACAAAACAATTGAGTAGCAAGGGCGTAGCCATTCAAACAAGATAACATGAAGTTCAAAATAAAGAGTATGACTTATCCTGATATGGTATGACTTATCCTGATAAGTCGTTGTGGACACCGATATGCATTATTACTAGACACTACATGATATTATAGTTATTCATACCAAAGGCAAACTTCTTTTGCTTTCGCTTCATGAACTAAGAAAGTTGTTTTTCTAAACAGTGATGAGACATGTATTTGTAAGTCAAGAAGTTATAAGGAAGGAGTCATTTAGTAAAAGGATGTTACAGAAAGTAGCGGAAACTCATATTTTGGGAGCTAAAAATATTGGCCGAAAAATTTTTCTTTTCTTTTATTAAAGATCTGTTCTAAAAATCTGATTTTGCGCTAAATCTCGAAAAATGCTACTATGGTGGTCCAGGGGAAATAATTGTGATTTGATGTCTTGAATATTAGATGCACAGTTTGCAAATTTTGCAATAAAAGTTGAAATGATTAACATGTTGAGCGTACATGATTATGATGTTTGTTGATGGACTTATTGCAAATGTATTATTATTAAATAACAATCAAGAATAAATGCGCGGATGACATAAATGTGAACTGTCAGTATCTTTAAAAGATTGTGACATGATATGCCCGAATGAAATAAAAATATGGATGTATCCGCGTATAGGAAGAAGCATCTTTGAAAATTGTACTGTTCTATGCAGGTTTTGAATGCTTTCAAGAATGAACGGAAGACATTTAGAATCAATAAATGCACGACGATGCAATTTTTAGAAAAGATAAATGGAAATATGAATGACATGACTAAACGACGAAATTAATGCACATGGAATAAAAACTCAGGAAAGTGAAATAGAAAAAGCAATCATATTACTATAGGACAAGTCCCTTCCATACGGCGTCCTCAAATGGAAACATTTGAAGATAATAGTATCATATCTGTCAAATCATTTTTTTTTTTTTCATATATCATTAAAATTTCAAAAGTGAAATGTTTTCATAAGTCATACATGTCCTATGTCAATGCTTACTCTATTTCAGAAGACAATACTGCAGTCAAGTAAGTTACAATTTATTTAAGTTTTTCATCTAGCAGTTTACTAGCAGTTTTCTCAATTCAACTATAGGAAGTATGGAACTTAAAGCAACCACAAAAATCAAATTAATTTGTAGAATTAATTAAATCGTTTCCGAAATGTATATGACGTCATACCCATTGATGGAACAGACAACATAATTGTTTCATCAAACTTGAATCCAGCTACAAAGCGGATAACATCGTAAAGCATATATAAGATCCAAAATGGTCGTCACGATAGTTTTAGTTCCCTACTGCCTTGGTGTTAGTTTGTCATATATGTTGGTTGGTGTGCTTTATAAATTATATATTTCGTCTTTATTTTGACCAATACATGAACACGTATTGTTCTAAAACTAATAGTTATAAAGAATACATACACTTTAATATTAACGCTATTACCTCCCAATAAGGTTAAATATCGAGAAACAAGAATATACAGCATTATCGGCATATTGAACGTAAAATATACTTGATGAATTTTTAGTAATAATGTTAACGGTACCAATTTTTTCTGCACAAGATGTGCATTCCGACAATAAATATCTCTTCCGTGATGGCTAAGGCCAAAATATTTGAATAACCAAAAATTATAAATACATTGAAGAGCTGATCAAACCAAAAAGGACCTAAATCATAGACAATTCCGTAAACTATTCGTGGTATATTTAGACAAGATTTTTAAAAGAGTTTTTAAGTAAACCGTTAAACAATCTGTACGAATAGCTCAGATGGAAACATTTTATTGCCTATATGTCACCTAAGAACACAGACGTCAACACCTTATTCAATTGTACAGCAGAAATTCCAAGACGTATAATTGACACAAACTACAAAAATGTAATATATCAGGAAAAATAGTTTGCAAAAATGTAAGAATTTTGAATAATTAACGTGTTCATGAAATGTGCAACTAATATGAAATAAAAATTTTCTAAGTACATTAAAATGAAACAACATATTCGTGCTACATTTAAAAGAACATACTTTTCGAATTTAACTGAGCTTATTGTATTGACGTATAATATTTCACACAAATTATGAATATGAAGTTTTGAAAATGTTGAATTAATGTTGGAACAGTGATGATGCCAGTTATCACTCAGGAACTACATTAATTAGACCATTATAGATTTACAGCGTTTACGATAGATTTACGGTCGTCCATTATAAATGGATGCCGTAAAATGATCTTAACTATACTTTACCCGTTTGAATGGTTTTACACTAGTAATTTTGGGGCCCTTTATAGCTTGCTCTTTGGTGTGAGCCAAGGCTCCAGTGGCGGATCCAGAGGGGGTTCCGTGGGTTGGAACCCCTTTTTTGACGATCAATGCATTTGAATGGGGACATATACTAGTAGTTGGAACTCCCCATTTTTAAAATGGCTGGGTTCGCCCCTGAGCTCCGTGTTGAAGACCGTACTTTGACCCATCATGGTTTACTTTAAAAATTTTGACTTGGATGGAGAGTTGTCTCATTGGCACTCATACCACATCTTCTTATATCTATTTACGGTCGTATATACATTTACGAAACTATTGAAAACTATCTATGATTGACGACTGAAATGCACTAACGGTTGTCAGTCTATAATTATGGAACGTGAGAACCTATGTAACGCGGGAACCACCTTGATCATGATAGACAATAAGATTTACGGCTTAAATATCGACTTGCTCGCTCTTGCCCTATATAAAATTTACTGACTCCATATATATCGTAAATGTAACGGTTAACAAATGTGTATACCATTTAATCCCAGCTACAAACTGGCACGTGTCTCATAAGTCGTTGTTGTTTTTTTTTTTTTTTTTTTATTTAAATATTAACTTTTTCATACTCATTGTTTGATAAAAAAAATACAGTTTTCATAAAATGTTATTTATCAATGTGTTTTATGCCGGTTTAAATGCTTCGCAGAGGTCCTTCATTTGAAATGCAGCAATGCAATTATTAACTGATAATTTACAATAGATTATCAAAATTAACGGACGAACAGCCTGTAATTTCAGATTCTTTGTGAATATATTCTACTAAAATCCATAATTTCTTCAAAAAGGTGTCTGAAGACAAATCCAGTCTTCCGTGTTTTCAAAGGCAGAAAAAGTAAAAATAGTGTATACGTTTTAATGTTTGTCAAGCAGTTCAGAAATATGAATGCACTTTTGTTTGGGCCTTCTTTTTCATTTTTAATCCTAGATGGACCTGTTTTTTTTTAAATTAAAACGAATCCGCGAATTGCATAAATCAGCCATTAATTTACAAAACGAATAGGTCTATCATTATAACAATTTGATGATTTAGTATAATGATTGCAAATGAGAACAGACACCAAATGCTAGAAGCCAGCAACTACAACTATGCTTTCCTTCTACAAACCATCCGTCTGATTCGTCGAGAAACTCATAAGATTTACATTCTATTTGGCAATACATAAAAGAAAAGAGAAACAAGAAAGTTAATTGCAAACGTTTTACTTATTTAGAATAAAAAGAATCTCAAAATAAACAGTATACATTATTATACTTGTAGACCAAGATAATAATGAACGAAAACATAAAACGATAATACAATAATACATTTTACAATAGCTCGGCCTAGGAAGAGGTCAACTCTGCCAATTAAAGATATCAAAAAGTTAAGCATTGCATAAGGAGCATAAGCAGAAATGAAGATACCCAAGACAAACTGATATAATTCACAAACATACATTTTGTAATTGATCATGACCAATATACATGATCTTCCAACAGACATCAAAATAAAATGGTTTTGAAATTAATATCTTGTTGCAACATTATAGATCTACCGATATTGCCAAATCCTCTGCTAAATTGGTGTGAGGGGTTATGTACTGCCTTCCAAAGCTTCACAAAACACTTTACAAATAGAGATTTATTTCGTCTTCAATCCTTTGTTCCACTACTTAACTGTCAATTCTACTTACTAGTACACTTGGTAAATTTATTTTTTCAAATAAGGTCTACGAGAATAATGGAATTAATAACTTTTGGAGTACTTGATAAATTGCATGCTCAATTTAGAGCTTTCGATTCTGGTCATCTGGTCAATGTTTAGAATTTTCTACCCTGTTAACCACTTTGCCTCATAATCTCATTGAGGAAAAAAAAAAAACAGTTATCGGAATTCCAATGGGGAGCAACCAATTATTACGGATCTGTTTCTGTATTGTTACGAATCACAATTTATGTCTAAAAGTAGCAAAGACCCATCAAAATAACATTTGATACAAAAATTTGGTAACACTTTTAGATATTTGGATGATATGTTGGCTCTTAATAATGACGACTCAGTATTAATTACACCTTATATAAGAAAGCCAGATTTTGATTGGTTGATAGCCAGTGTATTTTTCGCATATTCTAATATTTTTCCTCATTTCAAACGAATTTGCCTGTTTTTCACCACTGCCGGTGAATTTGACTCAAATACCATGGTATTTGCCATTTTGGATATTCCATTTTACCCTCTCGAGCATCTTCCCGCCAAAAATTTTCGGATATGACGTTACATAAAAAAGCGAGCTAACGCGTATTAGTACATGTATAATTCCCGTGGTTCTATGATAATATGCTTTTATCCTCAAAATTATGCATAAACATATTTATAAATTACAGCTTTCAAGTAAAAGAAAAACATATCTTCACCTGTACAGAGAGTTTCAATCCAAATCTATTCGGTGTAATTAAACAGATATATCATGTTATGGAGGGTATTTGCGAAAATACCGGTCGTCTTGGGATCGAATTTCCCTCGCCTGGCGGCTCGGGAAATTTCACAGTCCCTTGACTGGTATTTTCGCAAATACCCTCCATAACATGATATATCTGTTCAGTACACTAGATAAATTTATCCTGTTTAACTTTCTTTAGATAAAGCTAATTCTACAATCAACACTGCCCTATCCTAGATCATCTTGATATCTATATCTCTAACGGGAAGCTTAAAATAAAATTTACGATAAAAGAAACGAGTCTTCTTTTCCTATCGTTAATTATCCGTTTTTAGATGGTGACGTTCCCTTAGCACCATGGTATGGTGTTTATATGTCTCAACTTGTTCGATTCGCTCGTGCATGTGACAACATATTTGAATTTAACGAAAGAAATCTCTGTATTACTTAAAATTATAACACTATATATCACAAAATTGTCAAACCGTTTACTAAATTTTATCATCGCTACAAGGACAGCATTCGTAAATATAATCAACGTGCAGACATCTTGTAAGTTCAGGTATTTCACATCCCATCTTTTATGGTAATATTCTATACAAAACACAAACATGTCGTCATTCACTTCAAAGGCTGACCAAACCTTCAAGCAGACTAGTTCATAAGGGATATAGTAATGATACTGTTGTCAAGTCATTAATAATAAAAAAAAAAAATTGAAAACAACACGTTTAATAATTTCATGCGTCCGAAGCGCTTTTCTGGATGTACCTTCATCAGGAACGCTCAAAGCCAAACATTTGAAATCCGAGGATGTATAAGAACCGAAACCGTTGAAGAGCTATATGTCAAAAATACCTAAAATAAATAGCCAAATTCATCTAAAGTCAACTTTGCCTGAGGGAGTTGAAACCTTAGTTTCTTAATAATTTCTAAATGTATAAACGGACAATTTTATAAAGTTTTGTTAAATCATGTCAGTACCGAAGTACTGACTACTGAGCTGATGACACCCTCGGGGACTGAAAGTCCACCAGCAGAGGTATCGACCCAGTGATGTGAAAAGTTGAAAACAACACGTTTAATAATTGATTAAATACATTAAAAGATGTTAAAGACGGCATTTCTGGAATTAATATTGATTCACTCATAGGGTCTTTGCATCGGAAGTTTACACATTTATTCTAAACCAGATGTTGACATGATACGGGTTATGTTCTTCTCGTATTATTAATGATGGCATGATACTAAACCCCTAAGGTGAGGGATTGTACTAAATTTCATATGATGAAGACATTATCTTTCAACCAGTTTAATTGAATTCTGGAGCTGGCATGTCAGTAACAGCTAGTATTCCTTTGTTAATATCGTTGTCATTTTGCTTAGTTTCTTCTGTTACCCATTCTAACATCGGACTTGGGATTTCTTTCTAACTGAGTTTTACCGTCCGATTTGCTCTGTGTTTGTTTATTCAACATTGGTTAGGGGTAAAGGGGCGTTCATATCTCACTAAACATGTACAACCCTGCTGCATTTTTAGCCTTTCCCAAGTCAATAACCTCTATTCTTTTTTAGTCTTAAGCGTTTTTTTTTTAATTTTGGTTCATTTGTATGTTTGGGAATTAAATGGGACGTTCATTTCGCTGAACTATATAAAATAAGGAGATGAGGTATGATTGCCAATGTGACAACTATCCACCAAAGTTCACATAAAGTGGATGTAAACAATTATAGGCAACCGTACGACCTTCAACAATGAAAAACCCATACGTATAGTCGGCTATTAAAGGCCCCGACATGAAAATTATGAAACAATTCAATTCAGAAAACTAACGGCCTAATTCATAACAAAACAATTAACAAAAACAAATATGACATAAATGAACCAACGACCACCACTGAACTACAGGCTCCTGACTTGGGACAGGCACGTAAAGAATATGGCGGGGTTAAACATGTTTGCGAGCGCACAACCCTCCCTAACCTGAGACAGTGGTGTAACAGCACAACATAAGAACAAATGATAAAAATCAGTTGAAAAGGCTTAACTCATCAGATCGATAGAAAGAACATAAACACAGACCGGACGTGGCAGTGTATTTATCTATTCCTCATCCTTAACAATAAAAAGGACACTAAGTACAGATCTGAGAGTACTGGCAGTTACTGACAGCTAGTTCAAAGCCAATAAAACTAATAAAAAAATCATGTTTCTAAGATTAAAATATCAATCAGTACACATCCAACATCCAATGAATTTAGTGTAAAGACGTCATTAACAGTCAGAGAAAACATGACCTTGTGCAATGCCAAAAATAAAGGTATCGACAGACAGTAGTACCGTTGAAGTACATATGTGTATAACAAAACTATTTAGTATGATTTCAATTTACAGATTACAAAATCAATATTTATACCAATAAAACAATATTCAAAGATCTAATTACAGTGTTGAATTGGTAACCTTTAGAATAAGTTTATTTAAAGGATTGATAAGTTTACCCGGATCGTATATAAATTTCCGGGCTCGGTAAACAACATATATATTATTGTTTAGGGACCATCTGAAGTCCGCCTTCAGGTTCGGGATTTTCTCGTTGCATTGAAGACCCATTGGTGGCTTCAGATTGTTTTCTCCTCTTTGGTCGGGTTTGTTGTCTCTTTGACACATTCCCCGTTTCCATTCTCTATTCTATTGTGTAAACGCTTCTAGCTCATATAATAGACAAATTATGTTTGATATATGATTAGAGATAATAAGATTGTGACAAAATTTCTAAACTGACCAATTTTGGCAGAAATTGTGCACTTTTAAAGATAATTAGGCCTATAGTAAGTAAGATGTGGACTGTAGACAGTGGCAGGATTGAATACTTTATATAATCCAATCTAACTAAAATATAGTTTTCTGATTTCGTTATACTCACATGAGATCTAACACCGATGCGTATATAGATTCACTACTGAAGATTCAGCATGTGACTTTTCGACCAATCAGAATTTGAGTTATTGAACCTGGACAGTGCACGCGGAACATACACTTGAATGTGGAACATTGAAAGGTCCTGAGAGTATCGAAAGACAAAAACAAACGGATTGGCATGTTTCTCGCATCGAGGGAAGCATCTCATAGACCTTTGTCATCGTAATAACACCACACAATAACATACAGTATAAAATATTCTGACAGTAGATGAAAACTAAAGCCATGAATAATTAAAATCTGTGCCGTTTTTCAAAGTTTTCAGTTGTAACCCGAAAGCATTTTTCATGTCTTGACCGTTTAACTTGAGATCGGATCGTAATTTAAGCTGGCGCATTATATACAAGTATACTATTCCAAAATTTAGGGCACTGTTAACACATCTTAAAGTGTTCATTTTGCCAACCATAGTGTCGTAATGGACTGAAAAGTGAGGAGGTGAGATACGTTTGAAAGTGACAAGAAAATAAATCACAATCATGTAATAATCTATGTGTTACTATAAATTGAGAAATTATTGCATATTTTGAAGAATGGACAAAAAGTGAGAATAATTTTGCGATTTCTTGACAATCTGTGTACAGATATATTTATCAAAACTCAGAATGAGAGTTCTTTTATTGCGAAACTCAGTCAGTCGCATTGTTCGCATTAATAAAAATCTCGTAATAATATCTGAATTTACAGTAGTCAGTATCCTCTTATATTATCATGGTTTACATGTTTACTTTCATTGTCAAAAGTGTGTGATGGGGCAGTAGCCCCATGGCTCATATGCCACTGAACTATGTGTTGGGTTTTAGTCTTGGACTATACAATTTTTATCTAGTAGGTCACCTGGTCGTAGGGATATTTGAAGCAAAACTTAATTGCTTCCTTTGTTTTCCTGTTTACTAGAAGTTTGTTTTGGGTATATTAGTCTTCACCAAAATCTTTTCCAACTACTAGTCCCGGACTGATATTCCCACATTTTCTTCTTATTTGTCTAAACAAATTTATTCAAATACCTGCTAGCCCAGAACTAGGGGTTTACAGTGCAGGGCGGGGCATTGAACAAGACCATGTCTTCTTATGCAGTTAATGATGACATACAGCTATCGATATAAGTTTTTATTGTCATTCAGGAGTTATTTGTCATGACTCCATTACACTTCAAAATGATAATTTGAAGAGAGTGAAAACTTTATAAACTTAAAGACAGTGGATACAACTTTTGTTAGTAATTTTATATACTTGAAGAATATGTAAACTTTCATATGTGATGTTTAAATCAATGCAAAAATGCGAAGATTTTAGGTTCGCAAAAAAAATCGCATTCTCAATTTCAGTAGTGATTTTTCTGCACAAAATGTTTGCAATTGCATTCATAAATTTTCACATTTTACAAGTAATCAAGTGATATGCAATAATAAATGCACCAATTAATTTCTGAATTTACAGTATTGCCCTTTAAATATCTTATGAAGTTATGGTAATTGTTAGTCTGCTGTCTCAATATACAAGTCAATGATGTATAACCCATATCTCTTTTAATTCATATCTATACAAGTTATCTTTTTACAACCCCTGAATTTCTTCTCAATGTTCTAATAGTTATCCAGGTCTTCTACCTACTCAAATAATTTATGCAAAGAGCTAACACAGCCGCCTGATTAAAATCCATATGTCACCCATTCTGAGCGAGACAATTAGGACATCAAAGAAAACAAAACATGTTGCAAAGAACTTCAAGGGATTTTGACCTAAATAGTAGCCGTTATATCACACAAGAGTACACACACTGAAATGTCTCGCCTGTTTTACTGACAATTGATTTTATGTTGAAAGACTGAAAGATAAAGGTTTTACTACAAGTATCACATAAACATTTTTGAATATTCATGACGATGAGGTCAAGATCAGATAAATCTTTTCAGACATACATGTACACTTTATAATTATTTCATACACCACATATAGTTCACCTTTTGCTTATGGTAATCGAAAACCAAAAACCAAAACTTAACATTGATCAATGAACCATGAAAATGAGATCACGGTCAGATGATACCTGCCAGAAAGACATATTCACCTTACAATTATTCCATATACCAAATATAGCTAACCTGTTGCTATTAGAATTTGAAAAACTGACTAAAACACAAAAACTTAACATTGACCAATGTACCATGAAAATGAGGATTATGGTTCCAAACATCTGTTTTAGTAATTTATTTATTGTACGCTCAACATGTACATGTAACTGATAAGAAGCAATTTTTGGTGTAAAATACGACAGTTGGATTCTTTGTGATTCAGAAAGTGCAGAACTGTGTAAGGTCCAACTTCAGTTTACACTCCTTTACATAAATTTGAATATTAAAGCTGTTATCTCTTACTATCCCATCTTCTTCATTGATATACATGTATATGATCATCCGGTAGAACTATACTTTGAAACATCTTCTGGAAAGTAAATTAGATAAATATGTCTTTATCAAGATTTAAAACAATGGACGCCGTCTACGTACTCTAACATAACACTTTTAATTCAGAGTTAATGAAAATGTTGCTTGTGTTGTTGCCAATTGATAAAGATGCTAAAGCCGAGCCTGTACTTGGCCTTTTCAAACAATTGTTCGTTTTCCAAAACTTTCTGTGTCAGGTTCCTTTCCAGAAATTTGTTTCTGTAGGCAAGGAGAGAATGTCAACAGGATCAGCCCTGAAATGTTAATTTAAATATTAAAACACTGTTAAAACACTTCTGGCTATATTAACAAAGCCTGTACAATGCTAAAGAGAAAAGTAATTATAATTATTTGAAGTACAAAGCATGTCCAATAAGATCAAGTTCAATCATAATTATTCTAGCTATTCTAAACCATTTTATAGTTATATTCTTTTTTGATGGCAGAATGTTTTATTTACTGTAAATTCTGAAATTATTGTGAGGTATTCATTGATGCCAATCATGCTACTGGTGGGTATCGCAGTAATAAGAACTTACATTCTGATAAAATCTGATACATATATCTGTATGCAGGTTTTCCTGAAATCGCAATAATAAATCTTACATTCTTTCCATTCTTCAAAAATAGCAAAAAGAAAATGCAAGCAATAATTTAAGAACCTGTACTGGGTATTTTGTGAGCACATTCACATAACCTGCCCCCACCCCCAATTGCCACACGGCATACAAGATCTCAACATCTCAACAGATTCCTAATTTCTTGTGGATATGCACATCTACATAGTATGTCCTTATTAGCTACAAAGTTTCATGAAATTCTGTTGTGTGATTTCAGAGGAATTACAGTAGTATATTTAGGTCAAATTTCTAAGTTCAAAGGAGCATAACTCCTAGAACAAAAACTGAATCATGATTTTCTGTTGATATGCACATCTAAATGTACATAATAGAAAAACAACGGATATGAGGTATCCATCCATGACACAAAATCAGTACATGCACAGCAAATTATTATCTCCAAAGTTTCATGAAATTCTGTTGTGTGGTTTCAGAGGAGTTGTGATGACAAGAATAGGACCACAAAACGACTGAGGATGGGTCAAAACATTACACCCTACGGAACTTTTCCCATGGGTATAATAAATGCACACAATAGAATCTGAATTTACAGTAACTTATTCAGTGGCAGATTCAGTGGGGATAGAGGTTGTATGCCCCGCAGTTGTTGGAAAATGTATCCTAGTTTAGCATAAAATTGTTCAACTATTAGGGTGTACATTTCCTCGTGGTCAATTCCGACTCTTTTAGTCTCTATTTGAAATCGAACTGACAGGAAGTATACTCGATTATATCAGCAGTATTAATGGACTGGATAACGCACCTTTTTTCATATTTTTCTAATTTCCTCTTACTGAATGTTCTGCTAAAATCAGTAATATGAATAACATGAATTGTGGGGTTATTCGTCAGCAACTAAATGACACAAAACACAAAACTATCTACTGACCAGAGAACAGTCCCAAGTTTCATCATGCCCACGTTAGTTCTTTGATATATTAGATAAGCTAATCCTACCCTTTATCATTTGTATAGAGGTATTTACAGTCGTAACACATGGACTAGAAAAGGATAATCCGATTCATCACGTATCTGTGATTACAATAGTACCATATAATTACTCAAAAAGCTAAGAAAGACTCATAGCTGATCCTTGCATAATCTTCAAGTAAAGTGGCGTGTAAACTTTTGATTCTCTAATAAAACAAATGTTAACTTGCAAATAATAAGTACTGTAGCTTATTTAGACACATATATTTCCTTCTATCATACATACAGCTAAAGTATTTCACTAAAAACTTGGAAAGAAAATGACAAAATAGATATCCTAAAGTCCTATATAAAATTATATTTTCACCTCTTGTTAATTCATACTCTGATCAATAAAAATGCTTCAAATTTAGCAACTATAATTGAATTGGGACATTTAATAAAAAATCTATATGATATTTTAAAATATAAATGTCCTCAACGTGGTTTTACTAAAAGCTTCCGAGTTAAGTGAAAATTTGAAAGAATATACATATGGTCCACAAATGAATTTCGATACATGTACCAAATGCCTTCTATAGAATACTAGAGAAGATAAAAACAAGTGTAAATCTAGACCATTTGAATATTATGTCAACAAACAAAATAAACAGCTTTATAAAAATTAATCTATTCTGAAATAGAAAAGTAAACTGTTTTCATATAAAAGTCTTAAACAATGTAAGAAGCATATCATTTTAAAAAGTACACCAATTTTATCAATAGAAAAATAATCCCTAAACTCACAATTGGGGATCACAACTAAGATAAAGAAAGGTTTAAGACATTTCAATATTCTCTGGGAACAATGGCTGTCCTGGACTTACAGTTTATAAGAAAATGACTCGGTATATTATTTTTTTATTATATTGTAAACTAAACGAAGAACTAACAGATGTTTATTTTAACAAAATACCAAAATATAATCGGAATTTTTTAATCTATAATAAAATGAAGTAAAAGATTTTTTAAACCCTTCAACACCATCTTAAGAATTTCAGGAAGTATATAAATGTGTTCCTATATA
Source organism: Mytilus coruscus (assembly GCA_017311375.1). Taxonomy (NCBI): domain Eukaryota; kingdom Metazoa; phylum Mollusca; class Bivalvia; order Mytilida; family Mytilidae; genus Mytilus; species Mytilus coruscus. The sequence continues at coordinate 2,513 of JAASAO010000209.1, read as the reverse complement.
GAAAAAAATCATTAGACCTAAGGACAGGGAATTTTGATATACATTTTCATCATACGTTATTTAATGATTTATTTTACTGTGTACCTTAATTGTAGATTGTAAATTTTCACATACATAACTAAAATTATGATAAGAAAATTTGAATTTGAATTAAGTATACAGGTGTCTTACACCAATGTTACATAAAATCTAATACCTTATTAGAGGTTTTTTCACTTCCAAAAGGATCAATCGTCATGTACAACAGTTTATTCAAACCTTTAGACTCGATAGTCTAATTATGCTCATGGGGTTAACAAAGTAAAAGCAGAAGGAGATATTAACAGCAATTAACCTTTAATGTGGTGTTTTTACAAAGGTTATAACATTTCGGGATTGTTTTCACAACAAATTAGAACATCCTTTTCATCGATGTAGATAAATATGTTTTTGAATAATTCCATTTTCAGCTTACTGTAACCCTCTTTTAAACTCTCCTCCCATCCATTAAAACCGTAATCATGGTACTCATTTTATGCGCACAACACGTATACAGTTTGTATACATAACGTTCTCAAACTTTTACGGCCGTTGGTCTCGGTGAATATCCTATCTCTAGGGTTGATAAATCTTTATATTACATATAGTGTAGCATTCTTCTTTTTCATTGGTTATTACGATCACCTGATTTAAAGGTTAATTAGGTATATGGACACCATAGTTTCTATTTACACACACATATATATATATATATATATATATCGGGTGGTCTAGCGCGTCGGATACAGTGCAGGCGAATTGGTGTCACGATATCTCAGGAGCATGAGTTCGAATCCCGGCGAGGAAGAACTAAAAATTTGCGAAAGCAAATTTACAGATCTAACATTGTTGGGCTGATGTTTAGACGAGTTGTATATACAGAATGTACACAGCCATGTATCACCATCACTGCTGATGATCCGATGGATAAATCTGTTGTAGAGTTGTCACTGGTTCAGACGTACTTATAAATATAATTATTTCTGTGTCTGTATCTTGCATTAACTTGTAGGATCCTTTACAATAGATATTTCAGCTGATCTGTAACGATTCCATCTTCATGCCTTATATATCATGTACTGTATTACGACGCTAGATTAAAACTGACGAGGAAAGGTAACACCCGGCCACCGAAAGCTTTATTTTGTGAAGCCTAGGTGGTCGTGTGGTCTAGCGTCGGATACAGTGCAGGCGATTTGGTGTCACGATATCTCAGTAGCATGAGTTCGAATTCCGGCGAGGAAGAACAAAAATTTGCGAAAGCAAATTTACAGATCTAACATTGTTGGGCTGATGTTTAGACGAGTTATATATATATATACGGTTAATATTAAAAATCTAGCAAAATACAATTGAAACTGCACTATGTTTCTACTTATGTATATGATATATTGACGGTCAATATTAAAAATCTTGCAAAATACAATGTAAAATACATAGAAAGAAAATTGAAGTCGATTTCCATAATACATTATAACATAATACATAAATTAAGGACTTTCACTCAGTCATTACGTTATACATGGAACTGTTAGATTATATTGACACTCGGACTTCGTCCTCGGTCAATATAATCTGAACAGGTCCATATATAACGTATTGACATCGTATTGAGATGAAAAGGAGTATTTGTTAAATTTTCAATAAATTTATTTTGATCAAATTGTTTGAATGATCTGTATTCTGATAAATGCTGCATTTTGATATTTTTGGTTGAGTTTTCTTGTTACGAAAACAGGATAATGATCACTGACAGCATAACTAGGCACATTTAACTCTATAATATGGTCTACATCGGTAGTATAAATATGGTCTATAGTAGTTGCACATTTATCTGTTACTCTTGTGTTACTTCAGTGTGATCAACAAGAATGTGTCCATAGTACACGGATGCCCCACTCGCACTATCATTTTCTATGTTCAGTGGACCGTGAAATTGCGGTCAAAACTCTAATTTGGCATTAAAATTAGAAAGATCATATCATAGGAACATGTGTACTAAGTTTAAGTTGATTGGACTTCAACTTCATCAAAACTACCGTGACCAAAAACTTTAACCTGAAGCGGGACAGACGGACGGACGGACGGACGCACAACCGAAACATAATGCCCCTAGGTGGGGCATAAAATACACATCAGCGTCAAACCATCGCACTTTATCAAGGATTGATTGACTTTTCTTGCTTAGCGTGCAATGACAATTATTTTACATATGGTCAGGACCAGAAACTATTAACAATTAATATAATAGGTAGGATTCAGAATTGGGACGACTAGGATGAAGGCTGTACATTTGCATGACTACCAATGGAAAAAATGGTAAGTTGGAAAAGGTAGACATTATAACTTGCATAAGGCCCTCAGTTGTTCTAATGATTCTTTAACGAGAAGGAATCGTGATAATCTCGCTACAAGATGAATTGGATTTAACGTCCCCATTTCGACCGAACGTGGCTGCGTATTAGTACATCCCACACAGCCTAATGAGTACCACA